>JAXQQM020071373.1:0-80219 GCA_034641835.2 Pinus albicaulis | reverse complement strand
TCACATGTGTCTAACCCTTCCAAAAGAGATATGGATGAAATCAAACATACACTCATTTGAAATTGAGTTAGACATTATTGATCTTCAGAGTTTCTCGTATATTGTGGATGCTACTTGAGGTTAATTTTATTCCATATAATTAAGAGTAGTGGGGTTGGTTGAAGATTACTTACTATCATGTTCATATACCAATTCTAATAAAAAAAATTTCATATGTTACCACATATGCAAGGTCTCGAAGCTAGATATGTGGATTTGTGTTTTGGATCTAGATTAGCCAGGGGCCATAATAATGTTTTATGTCCATATTAACTCTCTCATGGAGTTCCTATGCCAATGGTTAGTATCAGATGGTCATGTTTCATAGGTTGTAGCTCATTACTACATCATGATTAGAGTGATTCCTTGCAAGTGACATCTTATCATGATAGGGAGTGAAATAAGGTCTCTAGTAATGTTAATTTTTCCTTGACTACCTTATATTATGTGTTTTGGATCTGGATTAACCATGGGACTTACATAATATTTTATTACTATATTAACCATGTAATTGAGTTACCTTATAAATGGCTAGTATCACATGGCCATGTCTCAAAGGTTTTAGCTCATTACTATGCTATGATCAGAGTGATCCCTTGCAAGTGACCTCTTACCACAGTAGGGAGTGAAATAGGGTCTCTTGTAATGTTAATTTTTTCCTCGAATACCTTATGATTTTATGTGTTTGAACTTTGGATTTTTGGATTTTGGTTGTAAAATAAGTTGATGCTAAAGTTCAACTAATATTTCTCATGAAAATTTGATTGGGTTGATATAAGCCTTGGGACATAAGTTGGAATCTGAAGTTTAGGGAGTAAGCCCCCAAAAAATTAGAAAACACAATAAGAACCTTAGAATTGACCTCACACATTGAAACTATTAGCCAAGGCCTATATAATGAGATATAAAGGTCATTGCGTAGTCTCTTCTTTCCCAGAATGAAATAGACAATCTAGACAAGAAAACAACCGGGGAATCTACTGGTTAGTGGCCACCCCTTCATTGGTTTGACAAAAACTCTTTTCTCTTACATGGAATTTTATCGATGTCTGATCGAGTGATGATGATACTATTTTTTAGGGCATGGACATGCTTTGGTGGTGTGGTGTAGAAAAAATGTGTTTTCCATGGTAAGGGTATTTTTCTTTGTCGATTTTCATTGGATCTACAAGACTCCTTTTAAAATATGTAATAATAGGCATTTTTATTGTGTTTGGGATTTTCTTTCTAAGGAAAATCCCTATAATCACATTACTCTATAGACGAATGTTAATCTAGTCTATTAAGGTTGTTTCAATAAAAACATCCTTGCAATTGACGTTGAAGAATTCATGGACTTAGAAAATTATACCATAAATTTTATGTACAATGGTTATGCCTTGCTTTTCTCCATACCATCCATGCTAATTTAGTTTTATGTTGTTTTTGTCCCAAGTCTTAAATTAACACTTGAACGTTGTTATGATTTCCTAGCTTGCTTGTATCCAAGGTGTTTGATTTTTAATCCATGCCCATTCCATATAGATTACATATATTTCATAATCTTTAAATGATGTTGTTAGAGTAAATAAAGGCATAGTTTTTTAGGAAATGAACTCCTAATTTTTGTTGACAATATACAAATATAATTTGTATATTCCCAAAGATAAGCATTAAGGATGTCTAGGTCACAACCAAGAAATGGGTAGCCTAGTTCAATAGCTATGGTAATAACCATACAACATATGGTGGAAACAAAAATCCATAGTGTGTTGAACAAAGGGTGGTTACACAAAGAACTAGTAGGGTAGAATAGGTTCCCTACAACCGTAGATTTAGAACCATATAGTGAGACAAAGAAGAATGGATTAGGATAAGATCACTTGATAATACCATACAAAATGTAGTAAGAGATAATTACCAATAGAAAGACCTAAATCCTTCTAGAATAGAGATCGATGAAATCAGACACATACTTTCATTTGAAAATGAGATAATGATTGTTGATTTTCAACATTTATGATACATTTTCTAGCTCAGATGTGAAGATTATATGCCATCTCATAGTGCCCTTCTATCAATACATGAGCATACTTTTCAATTCATACATGGCCCATACCATCCTTACAAAGTTTAAAATTGCAACAATAAATTCTCAATTTAATTTTTCCTTGATTAAATTGAGAAAATTCGAATTTCCACATCAACAGACAACTTGAATGCAATTAACCTGTGTAACATGGCTTGTGTCACCTAGTTTACTTAATAAATTCAATTTGTAGGAGTTAGATTTATATTAAGCATGTGTGATTGCTACTTTGTAGAAATCAAGGTCAATTATCTAAGGTTTTTTTCAGTCAACTAGTTCTAATTGTTGGAGGAACTAGTGGAAGGTTAGTTGTACAGTGGGACTTCAGTCAAACTCAATTATCATCCAATAAACTGATAAATCATCTCAAAATATCTAGTGCATGCAAAGTATCCCCAGGCTTGGTGGATATTACAAGGTAGTGTAACATTAGTTGTAGACTCGTCTTAAGTGTACAGGTGTTGCATCTAGTCAAATGATCAACCTAAGGAATTGTGTAATCAATTTTGGAGAAATTATTAAATAATTGGGGCCTAATTTCTCAAGGAAAAAATCAAGGAAATAGAAGCTCAAGAAGAGGAAAAATTTGACTAATTTTGGTTCATGTATTCTTAGTGAGTAGAGAGATATGTTATGCACTTGCAGATTGTGCTCAATTGAGCAAAGAAATTGTAATGCATCCTATTCAACAAATTAATGCAAGCAAACATTGGGGTTTTTAGCAGATTGATTTCCCCAGGAAAAATACTATTTGTATGTGTGTGATTTCTTATTGCATGTTTGAGAATTTTTTTCTAAATTTTGAATTAATGTCCACAGAGTAGTAGAGTAGGTTTGTGTCTAGTTATTTTGATTAAAATTTCATGAGCAGTTGCAAATATACATTGTAATTTCTACATGGTATCAAAGAAAGATTTAGATTAGAGAAAAAAATTTGAAGTTGTTTCTCAGGAAGCTCATATTTGGAGTTCAATGTAGTAGGATTTCTTCAGAGTTGAGAAGATGGCCTTCAATGGTCTGAGGCTAGAGTATTCCTTGTAAGGCACCTCTAATTTTTTTGCATGGAAGGATCACATGGAGGAAGTATTAGGTGAAAATGGATTTCTAGAATACATCAATAAAGATGTTGCAAAACCACCAAAATCTGATTCACAAAACCTTGCTCAGTGGAAGAAAGGTGTACCTAAGGTGAGGAGAATAATCTTGGAGGAAGTAAAGGATCACATTGTCTCAAATATCCATGGAAAAGAAATTTCGTTCACAATGTGGAAAGCACTGAAAAAATTGTTTGAAAATAATAGTGACCACAAGAAGCTGGCACTCAAGGATAAATTTCGAAGTATCAAGATTCAAAATAATGACACTATTTTTATAGTATTTGAGAAAGTTCACACAATTTCATGATGAAATTGGCGGGGTTGGTGTAAATGTTCCTAAAGAATACTTGGTAATCCTAACCCTTCTCAACCTTCCCAAGAGCTAGCATAGTTATCAAGATTTGGTGAATGGGAGGGAGAAACTACCAAATTGGGAGTGCTTATGGTCTGATTTGGTACAGGAGGAAATAAGGTAGAATACTAGAGATGGGACATCATTCAAGGGCGAGGTTGAATAAAAATTTTTGTTGGTTGGAAATGGAAAGAAGGGAAAGGGAAGAAATATCAACCCAAACCAGAGTCCAAACAAAGGGCTAAGAAGAAAGATTTGATGAAAATTAAATTCTTCCATTGTCATGAATTTGGGCACTAATCCATGTTAGATGGACGAATCCCTCTTGCAGACAAGAGTGATCTCCCTAGTATCCTAAGGATATCTAGAAACAAACAGACAAATGTAGACCATTTTCTCTAGACTATTTTTCTTAAGAATTACTAATTAACTATGAAGAGATGCTCCTACTTGAAGTCCAACACTTGCTTGGTCTTCAATCCAGTCATTCTAGCAGGTATCGATCTAGCATATAAGATCTGCAATCAAAGATAGGCAAACAAAGTCAAAATCATCTGCGAAATATGATAATTCGAAAGCAATAATCTATCTTAGTGGTCAAGGAATGTAAGAATTAATTCATTCAAAAGATAGATGAACAAATCAATGAGAAAATAGAATCCATTTGTATTAACTTTGAATATAAAAGGAGAAACCTTACAACCTTGACACCTTGATGTTTGTACAGGTTCTTCCGGGGTCCCAAACAGTCGTTTTCCTCAGTTTGACAAGACTCCGACTCTCTTTATCAGCATAAGGCTATGGCCATGAGTATGTAATCTTTCTCATGCCAATGATGCAGAATATGGAGAGTATGTTTATTCAGAAATTCCCCTCAAAACTATCGAGTTCTAAGTGCTCTCTCCAAAGCAAGAAGCAAGTACTCTCTGAACTCTCTATGTGCTAAGTACTAAGTACCCTTGAGACTGAAACTTGGTCTCAATTTATAGCAGAAGGGAGGTAGTTTCAGCTCAAAAAAGGAAGGGATAAATCCCTCTCATCATGGGATTTCAGCTCCAAAAACCAAGGGATAGCTCCATCTATGAAGGGATACAGGTTCATGAATGGAAGGAGCAAAGCTCGACCAGATAGCGCTTCTAGAAGGCCCTAGCTGGGAGAATATTCGACCAGCTGGGCTTCTAGAACTTACTTTTCTCTTTATTTTACCTTTTACCTAGCTCTACAGTTTTAATGAATAGAACTTGTGGGATGTACCACATTTTTTATAGCAATAAACCATGGTACCGCAGGGAATAACTAGGAAAAGTGTGAAGTTAGGCTTTTTAGGGTTTTTAAGAGCTTTTCTCTAGTTCAAAGACTTGATTTAGGAACTTTATGTTTTTAGATTTCTAAGGAAGCAATAAATAGGTAATGATTAACCCATATAGATAGCTCAATGTCATGGTGACAAATTTCATTGTAACACTCCATGAAGTGTCCACATAAAAAGGCAAGCAAGAAGACTTCAATAGGAGCAGTAAGTGAAGCTTTGGCTTCATAGTTTGAGCTTGACTTTACCCTCATTGTATGCATGGACAACATTGTGATGGGGAGTGTGTTGTACTTGGACTTAGGTGCATCATTCCACATGACAAGGTGTAGAGAATTTTGTAGTAACCTAGAAGAAACATTTTCTTAGATGCACATTGAGATAGGGTACGATAGAAGGTATATCATGACTGGTGTTGGTACAATCACCTTTTAGAGTGAGTCGGGCTCCCCCCTCAGGATTAAGGATGTCATGTTCATTTTGATCTCCCCCTCAGTAAATCTCATCTCTGTTGTAGTTTTGGAAGATCGTGGTTATGATGTGATCTTCCACAATTGAAAGGAATTCCTAATACACATAGCCATAGGACATGTGAAGCAAATCGAGGTTCATGTGAAGAACCTGTATAAGCTAGACCTAGAAGATTGTGTTGCATTGAGCACTAAGATGGAGAAGGTGCAGAGCCACGATATTGCTAATGAAATTTGGCACAAAATACTTTTCCATTTTCATAATGGTTCCTTGAAGATTATGCACTAGATAAACATAAGCCTTCCCAAAGGAGCACTTGAGAAGTAGGATGTACGCAAATGATGTACTTTGGGAAAGTACACAAAATCCACATTATAGGATCAGGACAACAAAGCACATGCAACCCTAGAAAGGATCCAATTTGATGTCTGTAGACCTTTCTTGACAACTTCCACTGCGAGACACAAATATTTTGTCATTTTTATTGATGATTTATCACGGAAGTGCTAGATCTTCTTCATGTGGAAGAAATATGATACATTCTCCATAGAATTCAAGGTTGGTTGAGAAATAAACCAATAAGAAGGTGAAGGCTCTCTGGAGTGATAATGGAGGTGAGTATGTGTCGAATGAATTTAAAAAAATTGTGCAAAAGAATGCATTCGACGAGACTTAACAACACCCCAAAACCCATAGAAGAATGGGGTGGCTGAGAGAATGAACTGTAGCATTTTGTGGGTAGTAGGGTGATGTTACATGAACAAGGCCTACCTCTGCGCTTGTGGGTCAAGGGATGCAACACAACAGCCTATTTTCAAAACCAAATTCCTCATCATATTCTGGGCATGATTACATTGAAGGAGGCTTAATCAGGGAGAAATTTGAATGTGTCACAATATTTTTGGATCCTATGTTTACTACCATGTCTCTAAATTATCAAGGAATAATCTAGATTCGACAACAAAATCAGGGGTATTCATGGGTTACAGAGAAACTCCCCACAACTACCATGCATACTTTCCATCACTCAAAAATATAGTTATGTGTGAAATTGTGTGAAGGGATGTAAAATTTTATGAGGATAAAGTGGTGTAGTGCTGTCTTGAGAGGAAGCTTCAAATCCCACCAGAGGAGGAGATTTTAGCTCCAAAGGAGGAGCCTCAAGAAGTTGTGGAGCAGCCACAAAATTGAGTAGAGAGTGGATACATCCACTCAAGCATAACCATCTAGAGATGGTAGGAAAAGAACCAGGGAAGTTAAGGGACTTGTGCAGGATGCAAGGGAGAATATGGGTGTTCCTTAAAATTTTCACATGTAGAGAAGGTCACCTGATCGATACACTAGCCACATGTATGTAATGAATGAGATTATACATAATGAACCATCCTCTTTCAAGGAAGCAATAGATAAATTTGAATGGGTTGATGCAAGGGTGGAGGAATACAAATCCATTATAAAGAACAGTGTTTGGGAAGTGGTCCCAAGACCAGCCGATAAAACAAATGTGGGCTCGTGATTGATCTTAAAGGTTAAGTAAGAGGCATATGGAAGCATAAATAAGTGTAAGGCTAGGTTTGTGGCCAAGGGGTGCTCTCAAGTTGAAGGAATTGAATATGAGGAGACCTCTTCTCCTGTAGAAGGGTACTCATTCATTATATCAATTATTTCTCTGGCTGCATAGATGGGGTGGAAGATCCACCAGATTGATGTAAAAACAACATTCCTCAATGGAGTTGTTGAGAAGGAGGTGTATATTGAGCAACCAAAAGGCTTTGAGACTTTTTATCGAGAGTCTTATGTGTGCATACTCAAGCGAGTATTGTACATCCTCAAATAAGCACCTTGTGCTTGGTACACTGGGATTGATAGCTATCTCATCGGGTTGGGCTTCACCAAAATTGAAGCAAATGAAAACCTCTATGATATCTTGGTAGAAGGTAAATTGTTGATTTTGGTCTTATATGTTGATTATTTAATTTTAATTAGTGATTAACTACTGACCAGATATTGCAAGGAGGATCGTGCAAGAAAATTTGAAATGAAGGACATGGGTCCCATGCATTACTTCCTCGGATTGGAAGTATGGCAAGGTGATGGGGAACTATTTGTATCTCAAGGAAAGTATGCAAATGAGATACTTCAAATATTATGCATGGAGAGTTGTAAACCCATGAAGACACCTTTAGCAACCAACTCGAGGAAATATGATGCCACTTCAGGCAAGGAAGTGGCTGCTACCATCTATTGACAACTAGTGGGTTCAATGATGTACCTTGTGAAAACATGACCAAATATGTGCTATGTAGTGAACCAACAGAGCCAAGATATGGTTATGCCAACCAAATTACATTGGAGGTCAGCTAAGCATGTTTTATGGTACCTCTGAGGCACTACTCAGTTTGGACTATGCTACAAATGGACAAAGGGAGTGAAGATGTGTGGCTTCATATATGCAGATTAGGTGGGGAGTCCATCAAACTGAAAGAGTACATTAGGTGGATTTTTCAGTGTTGGGTCCGCAATGGTTTCCTGGTACATTAGGAAGTAAATATTTGTGGCGCTCAGCTCCACAAAAGCATAATACACAACCACAAGTTAAGCACTGTATGAACTGATATCGATGAGAAAGATACTTGTTGGATTGTTTGGTCAGATGATGGATATAACTATGATCTATTGTAATAATCAAAGTTGCATCACGCTATCTGAGAATTCTATTTTTCATGATCGATCCAAGCATATAGAGATTTGGTATCACCATTTGCTGGACAGTGTGGAGAGGCAAATAATGATGTTGCAGTACGTTCCGAAAGAGGAGCAAGATGATGCCATTTTGACAAAGTGCTTATCAAGAGGGAAGTTTGAGTTCCACGGGTTCAATGTAGGTATGGCTAATAATCCATTACATGCTGAGAGGGAGCATTGAAAAATGAAGCATGAAATTTTCAATTTTATTTTGCCTTGATTAAATTGAGAAAATTCAAATTTCCACATCAGCAGATGATCTAGGTGGCTCTAGAGACACACACAGGACAAAGAGGGCTTATGGAAGCTAAAAAATCAAAGTGTTCATAATGATTTTGAGCTAGGTTCAAGTTGAAGAGTTTGTTGCCCTGATCGCAACATTGTGAACGGCGCGTCAATCCGAGCTCGTATAAGAAAGTTATAGCAGTTTGAATTTTTGTTAAGGCAAGGGAAGTGGGGCCCATAGCATGCCACATGGCATCCCAGTAAGCACGTGGGACCCACATGGAAAGCCCCTCAATTGTTGACACATGATGCTCCTCCATTGGCCCCTTGCCCCTGCAAAAAAGACAAAACAAAATGATATTTAATTTCCCACATAAAAACAAAAACAAAAAAATAATTTTAAAAAATGACTATATATTAAATGTAGCTATTAACAATCAAAATAAATTTAAATATGGTAAATTTTTATGTAACAAAAATCATATTAAATATGGTTAAATTCCATATTAAGCAAAACCTCCATTTTTGTCTTTGGGAGTCGTTACAATATGGAGATACAAATTCCATATATCATATAGTTTGAAAAATATATATTAAAACTAAAATTGGGTTTTAAAAAAAATACTTGGACTCAATGTGATTTGAACTCAAACCTCACAACAACAACTATCTTAATATGATTATGCCAACCAATGTGCTAACCTCACACTTTGTCTTATTCATCCTCACACTTTATTATAAAATGTCATTCAAATGGTTCAAGGAAACCATGGAGAATAATGGAGAATACATGAGAGATGAGGGCACAAGGAGGCCAATGGAGGCGTGAGGAAAGAGAAGGCAGGTGAGGGTAGCAGAGGTTGGAGCACGCAGTTCAAGAAAGATTCCTATTTGATGCCAAGGGAATCTTTTGATCTCAGGGAGGTAAAATTTTCATAATGTATTAAACTTTATATGCATTTTAATCAGAATTTCGCAGGGAACGTGATGGTGCACCCAGATTTTCCTTTTGAGCAGCGGTTTTGTAGATTCCATGTGGAGGAGAATCTTTAGGAACCTTGAGGGAATCTTTCATATTCCTTGGAGGCTGAAATTCGCCGGTGTCAGTATAAGGTCAACCTTATACTCATTCTTCTCAAAATGTCCCAAGGATCTCAATGGTGAGATCATATTCCTGTTTTGAGTTGCATATTTCTAGATTCCTTGTAGAGCAGCATCTTTGAGGAATCTAAGGGGAATATAAAAGATTCCCTAAGGCCTAGATTTTCACTTTGTCAGAATTCAAAAATTTGACAGTCGATTTTGCAGTATTTAAGGCCACGAATCTGATGGTGCATTCAGATTTTTCATCTGAGCTTTACATTTTTCAGCCACTTTTCAAAGTGGGATGTGGGTGTCAGCATTCAGTGAGTGAGCAGTCAATTTCACACCTTTCGACGCCATGATTTCGATGGTGATTTTAGATCCAGCAGCGAAGTAGCCCATTCTTCAGTCATCTTCAGTGTGAGGTATATGATGCATTGATTTCATGTACTTCTTTGTCTCTTTTCTATGAGATGAACTGTGTTGTACAGATCCTTGTTAATGTTTGATGTGAGATCTTGTTTTGTTCTTGATGTGAGATGTAATTTTTATCATGGATTTGTATTATGTTTGTGATCCCTTTGCTGCCATGTTTGCGGGATACTCATTATCACAAGTATGTTTGATTAAGATTCCTTTGTTTCCATGCTGGTGGGATGCTCATAGTCATGATGTGTGAGTTATTGTCATACTGATAGGAATCCTTTTTGAGAGTGAGAGTTCCTTTAGTGGAACATCTCGTGGAGAGATCCAGCCACTCCCGCGTAAGGGAATCTTCCTTGTACGAAAGAGAAAGTGACATCCATGTACATCATCACTCTTTCCATCTATTAATGCAGTGGCCTACACCATCTTGACACCGAGGCCCGAAGAAGTAGTCCCTCTTGGAAGAATTCTGTTATCAATATCGTATGTTGCTAATGTTTTTTATGCTCCTCTTCTTTACAGTATTCATATATTCAATTATGTTCATTAACAGTTTGATTAAATGCAATTTTAATACATCAACTGAAGTAAAAGGTCTTGGTTAAAAGGGTAGTGAAATTTACCCAGATCAAGTGGTATCAGAACAGGTCTTCTTGCCGATTAGATTGCAGGCATGAACTATTGAACGTTCGCTGAATTGAGCAATGGAGGATGTCAAGGACATGTACGAGACCATGCTCAGGGTGTCCGAGAAAGAGGACATGTTGTACGAGGCTTATGAAAAACAAGCAGCGGTGAATGCAAAATTGAAGACACTCCTATAGGAAGAGAAGGAGCAAAAGCAGTGATTGCAGCTTTAGCTACAAGCCGTCATAGAGGCCTTGGAGGAAGTGAAGTGCAACGAACGCTTAGAGAAGCCTTCTTCTCCTGTGTCAAAATCGACATCTGAGGTAAACAGTGTTGATTTATCTTCGGTTTCATCTTCATGTGATAGAATTTCTGTTGGAAGTGTGGAGATCCCCATTACAGGAACCAGCATGAGACTCCTCACCAAGATGGGGTACAAAGGAGGAGGACTTGGCGTTTGTGTCCAACGCATAAATCAACCACTGGAAGTTGTGTAGAGACCTCTCTATACAGGTTTGGGGTACACTGAAGAAGGATGTTTGAAGGACATCAAAGGCAAACAAACATTGTTGAACTGTCCAGAGAAGAGGATTGATGGTAACATTTCACCATCATTCCATGGTAGTGCATGTTGTAGAGCTGAGGCAAGCTCCCATCACCATGATCGCACTAGAGACCACTAGAGAAGGTATAATAAGTCTCATTATTCTAGAGTGAATTTTGGTTATAAGAATGTTGATAACCATGGTCGTAAATCATGGCATTGAAAAACTTGTCATTTTTGTGGTTTACATAACCATGTGTTTTCAAAGTGTTGGAAAAGGACGGCAGCACAAAAAAGGATGAGGCATGGAAAGCATTCTCCACGGTAGGGAAAGAAATCAGTTAAGCAGGTTTGGAGGAAAAACACCTTTTGCACCCATTGCAACCGAAGTGGCCATCAAAGAGCCACATGTTGGAGACTCCATCTAGAGCAGTGCCTTAAAAAAAAAGCACCCCTGCATGAACCAGTCGAAAGAGCTGATCGACAATCAAATTCCCCATAGGGGAATGGCCCATTCACTTTTCTAAAGAGGGGTTTTTCTAGATTGTTTTTCTAGATATGTTAGCTTGTCATGGCTATGTTTGTAAATCATATGTTGCATTTTTAACAGTAAAAGTGATGTGTTTTTCCATCGCTTATTCAACAACAATGATATTTTGGCCTTATTTTATAAGTCGTATGATGCATTTCTTTTATGTAAAAGTGATGAGGTGTTTTTACATCACTTTGAAATGTGACAATGATGTTTTGATAGCTGGGGTGTGATTTCCATTTGATGTAAACTTGACCACCGATTATTTAAACTCATGGCAAGTATGGAATGCTTGGGTCATAGTTGGTCATTTTTTACCATGTAATTTGTTAGAGTCTATACTACACGTTTTCAGAGGATGTAAGTGTTGTTTCATTGCTTATGGCTCCGAAGGACAAAGGTGAAGGAGACGGAAGGGTGACCTTTTTCAGGACACTTGTGGTGCAGACATTGTACATAGCAGTTACAGATTATTATTGATGCTTTTGGAGGACCAAAAGATCCTTAGTGTGGACGAATGATCTAAGTGGCTCCAGAGACACACATAGGACAAAGAGGGCCTATGGAAGCTCAAAAATAAAAGTGTTCGGAATGATTTTGAGCCAGGTTCAAGTTGAAGAGTTTGTCGCCTTGATTGCAATGGTGTGAACGATGCATCAATCCAAGTTCGTATAAGAAAGTTAGAGTAGTTGAAGTTTTGTTAAGGCAAGGGAAGTGGGGCCCACAACATGCCACATGGTGTCCTAGTAAGCACGTGGGGCCCACATAGAAATCCTCTTAGCTTTTGACACGTGGTGCTCCTCCATTGGTCCCTTGCCCCTGCAAAAAAGACAAAACAAAATGATATTTTATTTCCCACATAAAAACAAAAAAATCATTAAAAAAAATGACTATATATTAAATATAGTTATTAAACAATCAAAATCAATTTAAATATGGTAAATTTTTATGTAACCAAAAAACATATTAAATATGGTTAAATTCCATATTAAACAAAACCTCCATTTTTGTTTTTGGGAGTCGTTACAATATGGAGATACGAATTCCATATATTATATAGTTTGAAAAAACTATATCAAAACTAAAATTGGGTTTTAAAAAATTATTTGGACTCAATGCGATTTGAACTTGAAACCTCCCAACAACATCTATCTTAATATGATTATGCCAACCAATGTGCCAACCTCACACTTTGTGTTATTCATCCTCACACTTTATTATAAAATGACATTCAAATGGTTCAAGGAAACCATGGAGAATGATGGAGAATACATGAGAGATGAGGGCACAAGGAGGCCAATGGAGTCATGAGGAAAGAGAAAGTAGGTAAAGGTAGCAGAGGTTGGAGCACGTAGTTCGAGGCTATGCAGGCACGCAGTTCGAGATAGATTCCTATTTGATGCCAAGGGAATCTTTTGATCTCAGGGAGGTACAATTTTCAGAATGTATTAAAATTTATATGCATTTCAACCAGAATTTAGTAGGGAGCACAATGGTGTGCCCATATTTCCTTTTGAGCAGCGATTTTGCAGATTCCCTATGGAGGAGAATCTTTAAGAACCGTGAGGGAATCTTTCAGATTCCTTGGAGACCGAAATTTGTCGGTGTCAGAATGAGGTCAACCTTATACTCATTCTTCTCGAAATTTCGCAAGGATCTCAATGGTGAGATTAGATTATTGTTTTGAGTTGCAGATTTCTAGATTCCCTATGGAGCAACATCTTTGAGGAATCTATGGGGAATCTAAAAGATTCCCTAAGGCCCAGATTTTCACTTTGTCAGAATTCAAAAATTTGACAATCAATTTTTCACTATTCGACACCACAAATTTGATGGTTAATTCAGATTTTCCATCTGAGCTTTATATTTTTTAGCCACTTTTCAAAGTGGGATGTAGGTGTTAGCATTCAGTGAGTGAGCAGTCGATTTCACACCTTTCTATGCCATGATTGCGATGGTGATTTCAGAGCCAGCAACGAAGCAACCCATTCTTCATTCATCTTCAATGTGAGGTATACGATGTGTTGATTTCATGTACTTCTTTGTCTCTATGCTATGAGATGCATTGTGATGTAGAGATCCTTGTTGATGTTTGATGTGGGATCTTGTTTTGTTCTTGATGTGAGATATAATTTTGATCATGGATTTGTATTATGTTTGAGATCCCTTTGCTGCCATGTTGGCAGGACACTCATTGTCATAGGTATGTTTGATTGAGATCCCTTTGTCGCCATGCTGGTGGGGTGCTCATAGTCATGATGTGTGAGTTATTTTCATACAGATAGGAGTCCTTTCTAGAGTGAGAGTTCCTGTAGTGGAAAATCTCATGGAGAGATCTAGTCGCTCCTGCGTGAGGGAATTTTCCTTGTACGACAGAGAAAATACCATCCATGTACATCATCACTCTTTCCAGCACTTAATGCAATGGCCTACACAATCTTGACACCGAGGCTCGGAGACGTAGTCCCTCCTGGATGAACTCTGTTATCAATATCGTATGTTGCTAATGCTTGTTATGCTCCTCTTATTTACAGTATTCATATGTTCAAATATGTTCATTAATGCTTTGATTAAATGCAATTCTAACACATCAGCTGAAGTAAAAGGTCTTGGTTAAAAGGGTAGCGAAATTTACCCAGATTAGCAGTCAGCTTAAATGTAGTTAAATTGTGTGACAAGGCTTGTGTGACCTAGTTTACTCAGTAAATTTGAGTTGGAGGAGTTATAGTTCAGTTAAGCATGTGTGATTTCTAATTTGTAGAAATCAAGGTCAGTTATCTAAGGTTTCTTTCAGTTAAACTTGTTATAGTTGTTGGAGGAACTAATGGAAGGAAAATTATGTAGTGGGACTTCAGTAAAACTCAGTGATCATCTAGTTAACTAATAAATCATCCCAAAATAGATATTAAATGCAGAGGATGTTGGAATCATGGTTTTCGTTAGACAAAAACCTGCAGGTGTTAGTCTCTGCTACAATCGCCAGAGTTAGGATCCACAAGAGGCAGTTAGTCCATGTCGCGAAACATACGAGGAGCGTTGAACCAATGTCCAACATTACCCCCCCCCGCAACGCGATTCAGGTGAGTTTCAAACTCGAGACCTGTCGCTCTAATACCAATTGTTGGAATCACGATTTCATTTATACCAAAACCCACAAGCATTAGTCTCCACTGCAATCTCCAGAGTTAGGATCCACGAGAGGCTGTTAGTCCATGTTGCGAAACACACGGGGAGCGTTGAACCAATGTCCAACAGAGGATTCAAATTTCTGAGGCTTGGTGTAGATTCCAATGCAGTGTAACATCATTTTTAGACTATTCTTCAATGTACATGTGTCGCATGAAGTCAGATGATTAGCATAAGGAATTGCACAATCCATTTCGAAGAAATTCCTAAATAACATGGGTCTCATTTCTCAAGGAACAATGCAAGGAAATAGGAGCTCAAGTAGAGGAAAAAATTGACTAAGTTTGGGTCAGAGCTTCTCTGTGAGCAGAGACATAGGTTATGCACTTGCAGATTGTGTTCATTTGAGCAAAGAAATTGCAATAGATCTTTATTCATCAAATTAATGCAAGAAAACATTGTAAATTTTAGCAGATTTATTTTCCCAAGAAAAATACTATTTGCATGTGTGTGATTTCCTATTGCATGTCTGAGATTTTTGTTATATATTGTGAATTAATGTTTGCAGAGTAGTAGGTTAGGTTTGTTTCTTGTGATTTTGATTAAAATTTTAGGAGCAACTGCAAATATACATCATAATTTCTACATACAATAATTCCATCTTCAAAACTTATTTATTTTCAAAATCCAAATTATGAAAAGTTATAATTACTTTCTTGAATTTTATTTTATATTTATACCTTAAAACATTATGCTACAACAATAAGGATTAAATAGCTAATTTATTCATTTTATTTTTTCAATATTATACATGGATTGTCTTTTAAGTTAAAATGATTTTGTATTCTTCATTAGTCCTATCCTTTGCAAGGAATTATACTTTTCACCTAGTGATCAATGTGCTTTGACCTTATATTTTTCATTGGTTGAGAGGTACATGATATGAAGTTATTCCCCCTACAATATGATATTATTTTTTTCAATTCTTAAAGTTAATAGATTAAATTTTGTGACGGAATTTTAAAATTGGTCATTTTGGCTAACTCTAACAATGCACTCAATCAATCTGAAACTACACTTGACATTGTACTCAATCACTCTAAAAATTTTCACTTTGACGCATGACAGGTTTTAATAATTGCAGTGAATATGTATGTCATACAAGTTTCTTTCATCTACTAGTATGCTTTAGTAACAACACCATAAGCACCTTGTTTCACATTGCCTCACAAACACCATGCCCCACAAAACCTCCTCACTGATGTCTCTACAAAAGGAATTATTTTTAAAGACCAATTTTAGACCTTAAAGTATGAATTTAAGGATTTCCTTATCCCTTCATATTAAGTTAAAATTCAGGAAAGTTGAAGAATGACCCTACTATGACTAATTCTTATCAAAGAGAGAAAAATAAAAGGGTGAGAAAGTAAGAATTTACATATTACTTACTTAATGAGGGTTGTTAGTAGGTCTCCTACCTTTGTTATGCATCTGATTCCAATTACGTTGCCCCAATATTATTTTCAACAACTTGTGTGTCGAACCATGGATGCTTTTGTATGCTTCCACTGCATTTTCTTCTTCTCTCCCAAACATAACATACATCCAACCAATATTCATTTAGAAATAGAAACATAAGATAAATTTTGCTACCTACCCTTACCTTGAGATAGAAATATCCAAGATCTGTAATTGAGTTAGTTGAATCAAAACTCTCTAGTTGAATCAAAATTATTGTACTCACTTCCTAGAACTCCATTTCCTCTTAGGCACACAAGAGATCTGTTGTGGGGAAAATAAAGAAAGGTGATCAAGGTGTGGCCCAATGGGAGCAAGAAACATATTCATTGTCTTGTTCGTGAAACAATTTTTATATTGACAACTAATTCTCAGTGGAGGGTGTGTAGGTAATTTTTTTGATAACAATAATTCTTTATTTCAATGTTACTCCAATATTGAAATAATTCATTCTAATCCATTTAAGATTCAATTTTGATTTCTAATATTTTATGTTATGTCCCTATAATACTAGTGTATCCCCTTATTGTTATTGTTAGTGTATCCCCTTATTGTTATTGTTAGTGTATCCCCCTTATTGTTATTTTTGTACCCATGTAGTCCTCATATTGTTATTATTGTGCCCCATAGAAGCCACTATTTCTATTGTTGTGTCCTTAAATTTTTATTGTTATGTCGTCTCTAATAATATTATGACCCATTAGACTCATATGTAAAGAAAGGAGGTTTTTTCATTTAAATCATCCAAAAATTGTTCATTTATGTAATATAAAGGAGGTTTCCCCCTCAAAGAGGATATTTTTTAAGTCGTTGATCTATATTTTCTTCTATTTTTTTATTTTGTTGCATAAAAATTGGAATCAAAGATTTGGATTCTAGCGTTTCGCTGCTACAAACAGATCTTATTGTAATTTCCACTATAAAAAAATTTCTACGAAGCTTCAGAATCTTAAATCAAAACCCTGTGGAGATGAAATACTGGTGAACCTCATGTATGAATTTCAGATCTTGGTTCGCTATATTTTTAGAGATAGGATGAGAGGTAGTTAGGGTTTTTGCAGGCTCCAGAAGTTCATCTCAAACAGGTGACTGAGGAAAAATCATCATAACTTTTGTTTCAGGCATCAGATTTGAATTATGTAAAAGGTGGCCAAAAGGGAACAGAATATAGTTTTTGTTGAATCAACTTTAGATCTGAATTTTTAAACAATGACACATGGAATCCATTACAACTTTTCTCTACTGAACTAGTCCATAATCAGGACGTCGTGGGATATTTGGCATAAATATACCTTGAAGAATCCAAATTTGGTCTGACTTATGGAATTGGAAATAAGACTCATAGGGTTACCACATGACCTAATTTTAGATATTAGAGATCTGAAATAATATAGATACAATAGTTTCAATACATAACTCCTAAAAAGCAAGAAAAATGTGTTTTAGTTTTTAAATTTTGCATAAGTCTTATTTGAAAAATCAATTTGAAGTGATTCAAGTGGCATAGTGAAGCATAGATATCATTATTTGGTTATAAAATTCCTCAAAGAAAAAAAAAATCTACACCCATTAAGCCCTCAAAAATCTATACTATGACACATGAAGAGGAAGAATTGCAACATGATATAACATATCTATGGACCAAGTGCAACAAATTTTTCTCTCACAGAGAGCAACCAAAGATGAAACGGATGGATTAAAATAAGAAATAAAAGGCGACATGATGGTTTTAAAAGAGGACATGGATGGCTTAAAAGGAGAAATAAAAGGCGACATGAATGGTTTAAAAGCATACATGGAAGGTTTGACAAATTTACTATAAGAAAGGCTTCTTAATGGCGAAAAGGTATTCCATGAAAATCACGAGGAGAACAAAAAGAATATGAATGATGATTTTAGAGAATCCAATGTTGGGCTTAAGACCCACCACATTCCAAATATCAATATGAGGAATTTTGATGGCAAGGATCTGGTAACATGGATACTATAGATGGAGCAATATTTTGATCTCCATAATGTGCAACACACAAAAGGTACGCATTGAAAATTTACATTTAGAACCCAATGAGTTTGTATGGTATTGTTGGCTTTGTTCTCGTAAATCACTTGTCACTTGGTCAATTTTTATGGAGGAAATGATAGAACATTATGAGGATACAAATAGCAACACCTTCTTTAGCCAATTGATAAATCTCAAACAAAAGGGTTCAATGGCAGAGCACATTGAGGACCTCCAAAAATTGAATATAAGGGTAAATGATATTCCAGAGGAGCATATGATTGACTTCTTCATAGGTAATTTAAAGGATAACATCCAACATGAGGTTCACCTTTGGGAATCTGATTCATTGGAGAAGGAATTCAGGTTGGCAAGAAAAATTGAAAGAAAATTTATGGCAAAAAGGAATCCTAACTCTCACAACTATAAAGATGGAAGTGTTGCTTCTCCTAGCCTTCCATAACCTGCAACGTTGACACCACAAAAATTGGAAGAAAAAAGAGAAAAGGGGCTTTGCTACAATTGTGATAGAAAATACACTAACGGTCATAAGTGTGCCAAGAAGAAATTATTTTACATAGATTATGAAGAGGATGAAGAAAAGGAACAAGAAAATTCAAAAGAAGAGGATATACACTCAAAACCAACCCTGGAGAAAGAAGAAATGAATCTGACCATACCTTGTAATTCAATGGCAGGAATTACCACTCCTCAAACTCTCAATATAGAAGGAAATATCAAGAAGAAAAAGGTAATAGCATTGATTTATTCGGGTAGTAACCATAATTTCATTCATTATAAGATATCCAAGGAATTGAATTGCTTCCTATATCCATCCCCAGAGTGTCAAGTAATGATTGAAAATGGAGGAACTGTAAATTGCTATGGAAATTTCCATAATATAAAGCTATCCATGGGAGAATATGTATTGAATAGCCCAATCATTTCTATTCCAATGGGTGGTGTTGTTGTTGTACTGGGAGTCCAATGGTTACAATCTTTGAGTACGATAACTTTTAATTTCAAGAAATTTTCTTGAATTTTTTTTGGAAAGGAAAGGAAGTTGAATTAAGGGGTATCGTAGGGAAACCAGGAAATATAATCAGCTCTAATGGCATGACAAAGTTTCTAAAGAAAGAACAACGGGGTGTAATTGAATAATTATGCTCACTAGAGTTTCACACATCGAAATCATTTATTTCTCCAGATATCCAAAAGGTATTGGACAATCATTCCAAGGTATTTGAGACTCCAAAAGGCCTACCACCCATTTGTGATTATGATAATGATATTCATTTGATTCCACGATGTGTTCCTCCAAACATCAGGCCTTATAGATATCCCTATGCCCAAAAGAGTGAAATTGAACATATTGTTGTATAAATATTAGAGGTTGGTATAGTTCATCCTAGTCAAAGTTATTTCTATGCTCCAATAGTATTGGTTCACAAGAAGAATGGATCATGGCGCATGTGTCTGGATTATAGGGAGCTCAACAAACTGACTATAAATTTCCCATTCTTGTCATTGATGAATTACATGGAGAAATTTACTTCACCAAGTTGGATCTTCGTTCAGGATATCATGAAATAAGGATGAAGATTAAAGACGTTTCGAAAACAACATTTAGAACTCATGAGGGCCATTATGAATTTTTGGTCATGCCTTTTGGCCTTACCAATGCACCTTCTACATTTAAAGGTTTGATGAATTGCAATTTCAAACCCTTCCTTAGAAAATTTGTGTTAGTATTTTTTGATGATATACTAATCTACAACAAGTCTAGGAAGGATCATGTTCGACATGTTGACAGGGTGCTCAAACTATTGAAGGAAAAAAAATTATATGCAAAAACATCCAAATATTTATTTGGAGTATCGTAGGTGGAATATCTGGGTCACATTGTATCTCATGAGGGTGTTAAGGTAGACCCTAACAAAATCAAATCCATTAAGGAATGGAAAATCCCCACAACCATAAAGCATATTCAAGGATTTCTCAGGTTGACAGGGTATTATTGAAAGTTTGTTAAGAATTATGGGAGAATAGCAACAACTATAACAACATTATTGAAGAAATATGCATTTTCTTGGACTCCAGAAGCAACTAATTCTTCAACATCTTAAAGAAGCAATGTGCCAAGCACTAATCTTGGCTACGCCAGGCTTCACAAAAACTTTTATTGTGGAATGTGATGCCTCAAGAAATGGAATTGGTGTTGTTTTAATGCAAGAAGGAACACCCATTTATTTTTAAAGTCTTCCAGTCAAAGGAAAGTATTTACACAAACCTATTTATGAGAAGGAAATGTTGGAAATACTACATGCACTTAAGAAATGGCGACCATACCTAATGGGAATACACTTCAAGGTAAAAATGAATCATGATAGTCTTAAATAATTTCTATAACAAATATTAGCTTTAGAAGAGAAGAAAAAATGAGTCACAAGGATGTTGGGTTATGACATTTAAGTCATCTACAAAAAAGGGAAGAAAAATGTTGTTGTATATGCACTCTCAAGAAAGGAAGAGGATGTCAAAGCATTGCTTTGTGCCATTTCTATTATCCAACCATATTGGATAACCAAAGCAAGGGATGAATGAACGAATAACGAAGAAGTGTGGGCACTCATTCAAAAGTTGTAGCAAGATCCCAGTACATCTAATACATTTATCTGGAAAAATGATTCATTATGGTACAAAGATCGCTTATACTGTTGAGATTCAACAAGATGATGATCCTAGTGAAAATTAAGCACCTTCACTAGGTGGGGCCCGTAGGCTATTTTTAGGTATATGTCTATTTTTAGAATGGTGAGCATATTCTAAAGTTGGCAGGATGTTGATTCTATATGGTTGAGAAAATTCTATCTTTGGATGAATTTCTATTTTTAGAGATATGGGCAAAGTGATATATTTATAGATCACATATCTAAAAATAGAATGCATGTTGATTATTATTAGCCCTTATTAATAATCAGACAATAAATAATAACTTATTCTCTTGGAGCACTTGATTTCAGTGAAAAAATGTGGCATATCAGTGTGCTGAAGGAATTACACAATTCATGGGCTAGTTGGTGACTCATGCATGGAGGACTTCGTTATAACTGATTGTGGCAGAGTTATAACAAATTTGGAAGAGTAGTTATGGGAGTTGTTATTTAGTTTAACTCAGTTGTGCTAGTTGTCACTCATGATACACTAGTGAGAGTTCAGTGAATTAATTATTTAATTAATTCACAAGTAGTGACTCACATGCAACTGAAGAAATATAGCAGTTAACTACTTGCATGTCAGATCCAATAGAGACCTAGTGGAGAGATAGGTGAAAGGGTGTGATGGACTATCAGTTGTGACTATAGTGATGCATTCAATGCATCTACACACACATTAGATATGCCAATGGGGATTGCACAGTCAAGGAAGGAAATATTGCATTCATTCAGGGATCTTCTTTAGTAGGGATTGTGCAGTGGAGGCAAGATGCCAGGAGCCAAGAAATTGGTGCATAGATATGAAAATTTATACATAACAGTGTGTGACGATTTTATATTGTAATGAGAGCTCTATGAGCTGAGCTTTGTATGAGATTGTTACATGATCCATTGATATACATAATATATGATATTTGGGGTTTTTAGCTTTAAGCTTTCCTGGTAAAACGTCTTGTTATGTGCGATTGATTTTTCTTCATGTGTTTGCAATTGGAGATTTAATTTCCGCAAAGAATTAAGAAGAAGGATTCTGTATTTAACAGTAGATTAAAATTGTTAGATCAGGAGAGTTTGGAAATACATCAGTATTGATAAATTTCTACATGGTATCGAAGTAGTGTTAATCACTGAAGATTGAAATATTGAAGAAGTGATGAGTTTTGTACTGGTGGACAATTCGAATTTGCTGCAAGAATTTCTTAGTGCGACAGTTGAGTAAACATTGAAATGGCTTTCAATGGGTTGCAGTTCAAGTATGCACTCAAGGGCAGCTCTAACTACATAGCCTGGAAGGACAGGATAGAAGTGGTACTTGAAGATAATGGCTTGAATGATTTTATCAACAATGATATTCCTAAGCCCACTTCGACGGATGCTGCATTACTTGACGCCTAGTAAAATAAAGTAGCAAAGACAAGAAGGATTCTGTTGGAAGGTGTGAAAGACAATATTATGTCAAGCCTTCATGGCAAATCCACTCCATTTGCAATGTGGAAGGCTTTGAAATATATTTTCCAAAGCATCAGTGACCATAGGAAGTTAGCACTGAAAGATAAACTCAGAAAAATCAAAATGGAGAAGGGTGATAGTATTCCAAAGTATCTCACGAAGTTTGTCCAATGTAGGGATGAGCTGGGGAGTGTGGGAATTACAGTTTCTGATGATGACTTGGTGAGCTTGGATCTCCTTGGGCTTCTGAAGAGTTGGCATAGTTATGAAGACTCTGTTAATGGACAGGAGAAACTGCCGGATTGGGAGCGACTTTGGTCGGATCTAGTGCAGGAGGAGATAAGGTGGAATACCAGGGATGGCTCTTCATAAAAGCATGATGATGAAGAGGATTTTTCTTTGGCTACCAAAGCAAGGAAAGGGAAGGGGAATAAATTCCACTCAAAATTTGAGGCTAAAGGCAAGAAATTGGATTTGTCCAAGGTGAAGTGTTTTCACTGTCATGAACATGGGCATATCGCCAAAAACTGCCTACAGAAAAAGAAGAACAAGAAGGCTGCTGGAACTACAGCTGGTGAGGCCCTTGCCTCGCAATTTGAACTTTATTCTCTTTGATCGCATGCTTGGTTTCAAGCGCAATGGGATCGGTGTGATATCTTGATAGTGGTGCGTCCTTCCACATGATGGGAGATAAGGAGTTGTTCAGCGACTTGGAGAAGAAAGATCTCCAAATGCATATAGAGATGGCCGACGATGGACGATACAGTGTGACTGGCTTTGGTACCATTACCTTTGAGAGGGAGTCAAGTAAACCATTTCTGTTGAAAGATGTTATGCATGTTCCAGGTCTAAAGAAGAACTTGGTCTCAGTCGCAATGTTGGAGTACAGAGGTAATGACATTGTTTTCAATGATGGAAAAGCTTTCCTACAACATAAAACAACAGGTCAAACCAAGAATATAGGGATTTGAGTTAAGAATATCTACAAGATGGAGGTAGATGGATGTGCTACAATGGTGGGCAAAGCAGAAGAAGTGGTGAGCCGGGATGAGGGAAAATTATGGCACAAGAGATTGGGCCATCTTCACCATGGCGCCCTAAATATTTTGCAACAGATTTCTATTTTACTTCCCAAGGGTACTCTTGCACAGTTAGATTAGAGCAAGGGATGTATAATGGGTAAGTTTGTGAAGACCACCTTTCATGAGAAGTAGAACCGTGCTTCAGTGATCCTGGAGAGAGTTCAAACAGATGTGTGTGGACCATCCTCAGCTGCTTCAACATCAAAACATAGGTATTATGTTATTTTTGTTGATGACTATTCTCGTAGATGCTGGATCTTCTTCATGCAGAAGAAGGATCAAACCTTCTCAAAGTTCTGTGAGTTTAAAGCATTGGTGGAGGAGTCATGGAAGCAAGTGAAGGTTATGCAGAGCAATAATGGTGGTGAATATATCTCGAACGAATTCAAAGAATTCTGTAGCAAAGAATGAATTCAAAGAGAACTCATAGTGCCACATAACCCACAGCAGAATGGGGTCGTGGAGAGGAATAACATAATGATCATGGGTGTTTCATGAGTTATGCTACATGATCAGGGCCTACCAATGCACTTGTGGGCAGAAGCATGTAACACTGTGGTTTATGTGCAAAACCATTTTCCTCATAGAGTACTTGGCATGAGTACACCTAAAGAAGCTTTTACTAGTAAGAAGCCATATGTTTCTCATTTAAAGATTTTTGGCTCATCTATTTATATTCATGTGACTAAGGACGCAAAGAAGAAGCCCAAGCCAATTGTAGAAGTTGGGATATTTGTGGGGTACATATAAACACCACATAATTATCGTGTGTATTATCCAAACAGTCAAATGACTGTGGTGTGACGAGATATAAAATTAAATGAGGAGAAAGCCATGAAGTTGTCACTTGAGAGAGAGCTACACATGCATGCAGAGGAGGAACTACTTGTTCTCAAAGATGACCCTCTAGATGTGGATCAGCCATAGGAGGAGATTCATAGAGTGGAGGAGTCCACTCATGCAGAGACAAACATCAGAACAGGAAGAAGGCATACCACAGAAGCTAAGAGGTTGAAGCTTGATGCGGCACAGAATGTAGGAGTCCCTACTTCACAGTGCAGACAGAGACAGTCACCTAACCGATTCACTGGATACATGGCTCTCATGAGCAAGTGTATCGTGACAGAGCCATTTTCCTTTTAGGAAGCAGCATAGGAGCCCACATGGGTAGATGCCATGGTGGAGGAGTATGACTCCATTGTCAGAAACAGTGCCTGGGAAATTATTCCAAGGCCAGTTGATAAATCAGTGGTAGGTTCAAGATGGATCTACAAGGTTGTTGGGTATGTGTTATATTCTTTGTGTAGTGTTAGTTTCCTATGATTTGGCTGACTGGCAAGCCAAGTGACAGGGTAACAACAAACCAATCTTTGGAGCCCAAGGACCTAGCCTTCCTGGACTCAGAGAGGGCTCTCTCTATTTGTGTAAGGGATATCTATGTGTTTGCTTCTTATGTTTCTGATTTTAGGCTAGTTATGGAGTAGGTTTTTTGGTTTTGGTTTTTAGGTTGTGAGGGATGAAACTGATCAAAGATATAAGATAGGTAAAAATATGTCAGATCAACTGGGCTATGTGTTTCGGGAAATAACTCCCTAGAGGTTTGTTGGGTCTAAACCTCCACAGATCAGAGCATGCTATTCAAGAAGGACTCACATACAACCACATTTGTATACTGAAAACTAGATAACATCGATAGTAGAACTCACCCGTAATCCTACGTTTGATGTAGATCCCGCGGGGTCAAAACCCCCAGCAACCCTTCTTCCTCTTCAACCTGAAAATCAAGAAAGAACATGCACGGAAACCTAGTTGTACAACATATATTTCTCCTAATTGTCAGTGTAATCCATGTGAAACATCATATAAACAATAATAATTGCTTAATAATCAATATTTTCACATATGCAAGCAGATATTAACACGTGAATTCGGGAACAAGATGGTTCTTCTTCATTACGAACAGCATGTACAGTAATAAAAAGTGGAGATATCACCTAAATCCTTCCACGATCTTCGAATAGACTGTCGTCCGAATCCGTCCCACCCTGGCCTCACTAAGAAACTTTCAAGACTTGTGCACACAAGATGACATATAAACTGATGAACATCTCCAGGAAACAAGGGTTTCCTGTAAAAATCTGGGAAAGTGTAGGAGGCACGGGAAATAAGACTTGAATTGGGATTCCAACAGAGTATAATATCTATAAATTTCTCTCTCCCTTAGGCCATGCATGTGAGGGGATTTTATACTCCCTCAAAGTAGTTTTAATCAATTGGAAACAGTTGGCCACGTGCTGGGGTGGTTGAACTACAGGAGTAACCATCAACCCAGCCACGAAAATAGGGAATTTTATATATTTTTTAATGATTTTAATGGCATACACGGAAAATTGTGTATGGACTAGCGTATACACGTGGAAAAGTATGGGCATACCCGCGTATGGGATTTTAAACACTGTTTTTTAGTGAACTTTTATTCAAGTCTATGGGAATGGGTGCCCAAGGCCACAAAGGCAATCATGAATCACATGAGGGTGAAAAATGATGCTATAACACTATGGGGTCAGATGATAGAGAAACGGATAGGCGATACAAGGTATGTGAAGGGCCAATTTGATGGTAAAATGGATCTTAAGGTAAAATGAAGTGAGATGGACACTAAATTTGTGAAGGACAAAGGCTTTCAAACATAAATAGTTCAATAGCTAACATTTATATGGTAGGGCTAACCATTAATCATGATAAATGTAACTTCAAACTGATAAATGCATAGAAATAAACATTCAAGAAATACATAGAGATATATGACTCTCTAACTTTAGAAAATTTCTATCAGACTTTGGGGAAAAAAATTAATACAAACAAATAACTCAAACTACTATGAGGAAACTCCTAGACATAGTATTTCAAGCTATCGGGCACTTTGAAACTAAGATTGCAGAGTTTTAGGCAAAGGGAAAGATCGATACAAGACCTCTTTGGTTCAACTAGGACAATCAAACATTCAAAGAAAGGTTTCAGAGGTGGAGCTATGACTAGCTATGAGTAAGCAGGGGATACCATGAATCATACTTAGCATGCATAAAACCATAAATGAAACAAGCAAACAATTTCTTCAGTGATCAAAGAGTAATCAATAATTCTTTGATATGACTAAGAAGGAAGAAAACACAGAAGTTATAATGAAATAGGAAATTTGAAGTGCCTCCAAGGGCATGTCTCAAATATGTTCTCTACTATCTTATAACAAGCAAGAGCATGAAATATGTATGAAAACTAAGAAGCATAACAGAGAGGGACACTATACCATTTTACCAAGTCAAGGAATCCAACAGTAGTCCTCTTTCATCATCCAAAACATTCAAGAAACTATCCAATGCATGAGACAAGTATTTCTTCCAAGCTTTTATAACCATATATTGCTTTATATCATCAATTTCAGCCTTATTTACAATGAAGTATTTTGGAATATATAGGCCAAGATGAGGGAAAACCTCCTAGTGAAACTAGCAAGCTCATTGGCCCATCAAAAATATCTGATTTTGTCCTTGAGGCTTTGAAAATCCCAAGGCACAAAATATCTTAAAAATGCTAAAAAAGGAAATTATATTGACTTTTCCTAACTAACAATGGCCAAAAAGGCTAAACGCACATTAGGAAAAGCCACTTCAGAAAAGTGCATTTTTCACAAAAATACTTAAGAAATATATCAGCAGAAAATCCCCTGTCTTGTGGGCAACTTTTGGAGGCCTTCCCGATGTCGAAATCAGGCCTGTGATGGCTCGTTGGAAAGATCTGGATGTCTAGTTTCTGAAAAAAAAAAATTTACCCAAAATAATCAACAGAAGCCTGTGAAAATATGACCTGTGTGAAAAAACCCAGAAAATAGCCTTTGCTGATATGCGGGGCAGAGTGTTGAAAAAGTGACTGTTTTTTGCCACTTTGGGGGACCAAATCATCTTCAATTGATCTAAAATTCATTGAGTAGATGACCCTAAAATTATGGCATCCAATGATACCATTTTCATCCTTTGAGGATGCTTAAAAAAAAAATGGTGATGCCCATGATTTTTAGCAAAAAGCCCAAAAATGTCAAAAAACCAAAACTTGTCAAATTTTGCCCAATTTTGGGGAGCATGACCCTCATGGGTTTTCAGAAGCATGCTGAGAAGCAGAGGCCAAAATTTGAATCCTTGATATTTCTTTCTTCATTTTTGGTGCCGGACGCCTCTTTTGAGCCTCCTTGAGCTTTTCTTGTGTAGCCTTCAATTTCTGTTGGGCGAATTGATTAAGCTTCTTATAGTGCCCGGTCATTGTTCTTTGAAGGTACAAATCTCTATTGGCCTTTTCCAACTTCTTCTCCAAGTGTTAATTCACCCTTTCAAGCCATGCTTCTCTATTTTTTTTCTATCTCTTGGGTGAATAAAGTAGTAAGAGGAAAAGATTGGAAAAGGGCAGCCTCTTCCTCTTTTTGTTTATCTAAGGCTCTTTTGAGTCCCATGGTCCTTGGCCTTTTTCCCCTTGGTTGATCTTATTCTTCACTATCATTGAACTCGCCCATGAGTTATTCCAACTTAATTTGTGCTTTGGAGGCCTCTTTTTGATACTTGATAGCCCGTGTCTCATATATCGCCATGTGGACACTCATCTGCTTGTTTTGTGTTTGCAGAAAATGAATGAGGTTTTTAGACCTATCTAGATCCGCTCTTAGATCATGAATTTTTTCTCCTCTATTTATCAAGAGAGACTCTATGATTTTGGCCTCATTGTCGCTTTCATCACTGTTTATCTGAATTATGTCAAAGTCCCTCTCTTTCTCATGGCTACTTTCTTCCTTCTCCTTTCCCTTGTTTTGGGTAGCCTTCTTGGTCTTCCTCCTCTTTGGTAATTCAACAATGGATTGCTTGGGTAGCTTCCCTTTTCTTCGGAGTGCCCTAGTAACATTTGGAGTTACAGTATGAGGCACTTTCTTCCTTGATGTTCAGGGCTTTGTCACCTTTGGAGAAGAAAGCATGGCCCCTTGCCTAGGAGAGGCAACTAGCACATGCTCTATTTGGTCTTTGCCCTTGCTACTTTCCTCATCATCCTTACCACTATTTTGACCCTCCCCATGAATGCCTTGACTGTCACCTTGCATGTCTCCTTGAGGGCTGCCCTTTTCACTTTTGTCCCTGCTTTCTTCAGGACTTTTAGGCTATGTATCCTCAATGTTTTGTGCTTCATCCTCATCATGTTTGCTGCTGTGAGGGCTGCCAATATCGTCCTCTTTGTGACTGATGTGTTCCTCATCAAACTGTTCCATTTCTACATCATTTCCCTCTTCATTGTTTTGCTCTTCTTCATGGTGTTCTTCTTCATCACTGTGCTACCTTTCATCACTGTGTTTTTCTTCACTTTGCTCCCTTTGACTTGGATCCTCTTCACTGTTTTGTTCTTTATCACTATGCTGCCTTTCCTCACCGTGCTCCTCTTCATCATTATGTTGTTCTTCCTCATTGTGTTGTTCTTCCTCATTATGCTATTCTTCTTGATCAATCATGGGAGATTTTTGCTTCTTAGGAATGGGCTTACTAGAAGAAGGAGAAAGATGCTAAGTTGAAGGTGAAGGAGATGCATAGGATGAAGAAGTAGTGGCTAAATCGGGATGTGAAATGAAAGTGTGCCAAGAAACTCCCTTCTTCTCAAGTTGATGGAGAATGACAATTTTGATAAGGGAATGATGGAAAATACAAGCTGGCTGCTGAGAGGAAGGTCTCTTTTGAATAGTGGAAGCCATCTTTTCAATAGTTCTATGGAGGAAAATGGGGAGGTTTAGCAATTGGGTTCTTGTGAAGTGCATGAGTAGCCGGACATGGTAAGCATAAACTAGGGAAAACCTTCCCTCGCATGTGAAATATTTCATGATTATCCTCATGAGGGGAGCATAGCTGGTAAAAAAATATGAAAAAGGAAAGATGAATGGGTATGCATCATGATGCTTTGGTTTCAGAAAGGGTTTGTAATGATCTGAGTCTAAGTAACTCTGCTTAAACCATTTTTCTCCGACATATGAAATTTTGGTAGCTCTGGAAATGGATCTAGGAGAAAGCTTGAAGTCTAAGCCAGCTATATGAACATGTTTCCCTTGTAGTCTTAAATCAAATAGATGTGTCAAGGGAAGATAACTTTTCACCTCCTGAACCCTTTGACAAAACTCTAAACATCCAACTTCATGAAAGTTAAAAAGAACTGAAGGATGTGCATTTACTTCCTTAGTTGAAAAAGGTTCATACCTTTTGTGAGGGCCACTTCTGCTATCTTGCCTGGGAGGCATTTTTATTTGGATACTCTTTGTTGGCTAACCAAAACAGGTTGATTCAAATGGTCTCTGAAATAGTTTCCCAACACCACACCTTTTCCCCCTTGCAAGTCAGTGTGTTTCTTTGATGCCAGCGAAAAAGTATTTTTCAAATGATAACCAAAAACACTTTATCACTGTGTTTGGGCAAAGATCTTGAATAATATGTGTTTGTGGTTCTTTGTTGGAAAAGAATCTCCTTTTTTTTGGCACAAAAATCCTCCTCTCAAGCATTGCCCCTTTGCTATTCACTACCCTTTAAAAAGTAAACAAGATATCTTTCAAGTGACTTGAAGACCTTCAAAACAAACTCTGCTTTTTTGGATTCTGGGGGCTTGCACAAATTTTTCACTATCTCACAACACAAAAAGGACCTCTTTAAATTGACCAAGCCTTCATCCCTTTTACCATTGTCTATATGATCATTTAAACTGTCTTGAGACCTCTACAATCTCTATTTTTTCCTTCTAGAATCTGTGTATAGTTTTAGCTTTTTAATAGCGCACTAATAGCTTTCAAATTGGCATTAAAAACTCCCTTCTTTCACTATTTTATCATTTACTATCCATGATAAAAGAGACCTTTTTCAATTTGAGAAACAACCTATCTCCTTTAATCACTGTGTTTGAGCAAAAGGCTTAAACCAGGTATGTTTGTGGTTTTTTGTTTGAAGAGGAATCTCCCTTTGTTTTGGCACAAACACCTTTCCCTTATCACCGTGTTAATGTTTGATACCTACAACAACAAAACCTTTTGATTTTGACCAAAGTCCCAATCTCCTAATCCATGTCTATCTCTGTGTTTTTAGCAGCCAAAACTAACTTTTGTAAACACTGTTAAGACACCCTTTTAAAATGATTCGAAGACCTCTTAAACTAACTCTGCTCCTCTAATTTTGGAGATTGCACAAATCCTTTACTCTTTCATAACACAAGAAAACCTCCTTCAATATTGACAAAGCTCTATCTCTTTTACCACTATTTATTCCTTGAAAATACAACAAGAAAACACCCTTTTTTAACCTCAAAATTTATTAAGGAGTGAAGAAATACCTTGAAGATAAGTTCATGGACCTTGTTGATCGTTTGAGCAGTTTTCATAAGAGTTTTTGGAGGTCTGGTGGATGAGCGGGCCATTTTTAGTGGAAAATGCTGCGCATATGGAGGTGTCGGGTCAGTTTTGGGCACCGGTGACCATAGGCACAGGCATGCCGTGAGCATCTACAGGCACGCCGCACCTCTGTTCAAACCCTTTTTTCGGGTGCTCACAGGTGCGCCGCGCACATCTACAGGTGCGTCGCGCGGACTTTTAGCACCGAAAACCTTCAAAATTGCCTCGAAAATGTTTCCTCTCTTCAGTGTGCAGCCAAGGGATGTTTTCTTTGGTCTTTGAAATTTCTCATGGGGCCTTTTAAATGGTCTCCTCCCTCCTTTTTATTTGAAAAAAACTTCAATGACTTTGTAGCATAGTATGGAGGGTTTAGATGTCTTTTGAAAATGTTTTTGTTATGTAAAAAAAAAAACCACCGTCCTCAGTATTATGTCACTTTTAAAATACTATAAAGAAACATTATTCGAACAGGACTCATAAAAACAATATTGTGGCTAGCTCCTTTTAAAGACCCTCATATCCATGACTTTTTCGAAGTAAAAAGGGCTCCCTAAAAAACAAGACCTTTTTCACTGCCTCTTCATTAAGGAAATAACCCTGTCACTGTTTGTCCATTCTGTCCTTCAAAAGGAACATTTATCAAGAACAATATTAAACATTGTTGATGCATCTTTGCCTATCTCATGGAAGGAGGTAATTGACAATTCTAGAAATTACTTTGACAATTTAACTCTCTGGTGTTTGATGATTTATTTTGCTCATTGTTGAAGTTTGTCAAACACTGTTAGGCACCTTATATTGACATTTTCCTTTTGACTATGGATAAACCCTTATTTTCACTCACCAAGATTTGACCTACATCTGTTCATCAAGGAGATGGCCTTTAAAAACCCTTAATGCAATCATATAAACAACAGAGTTTGTTCTTATGTAAATTAAAAGGTCTTGTCTATGACTGTGGTATGTTTTATCTCTTTGAATGTTGTCTTGAACTTGAATCATTGTGTCATACCCTTCCTGTCATTTTTATGAGCTTGTTCCAAGTTTTGGACATTCTAGCCTCTGGTTACTCTTCGAAGGAGACCTTTATGGACAGAAAAAACAAAGCTTCTTGAACACCATAATATCACTGCTTGGCCTATGTTTAACACCAGATTTCAACTCATAAACATTCAATTGCTTCCCACTGATTTTCAATTCTGTCCTTTAAATAGTGAACTCATTTAAACACTAGTTGAAACACTACTGCTAGATCAATTGTTTCATCCTTTTGGAGGAAGTAGTGTGAACATGTTTTTAAGTCCTTTGAAACACTGTTAGTCTCGCGCTCTTTGAATGAGGCTATACCTCTGTTCTTAACCCTCTACTTTTAAATGAAGGAGGCCCTTATCATGTTCCTAGCCATCTTCTTTTAAATGAAGGATGTTAACATAATATTTCCAAACCATCTGCTCTTTATACAGGAGGAGGTTTACAACATGAGACCCAACCATACGCTCTTGCTTGGAGGAGGTTTGCAACAAGTGACCCAACCATCTGCTCATGTTTGGAGGAGGTTAACACAGTCATGAAATTTCATCCCTTTCTCAAACTGTGTCATCTTTCCTTATAATACATATCTCTACTTGGTGTATCACAATAAGTAATAAAGTGAAAATTTGACAATATGCTATAAGTGGCATGTTCTGAGATATGTATCCTGTGGTCAAAATATCCTTGTGAATCTTTTAAACCAAGAGCCACATGAATTGTATTTGTAGAGTATTTGATGGCTAGTCATTACTTAATAACCTTTCTTGACTGTGTTTGCAGAGGCTTTTTGAATTTTCTCTCTGACTAGTATTCTTATCCCAGGCTCAAGACAACATGAGAAGCAGCTGTATTCTTATGTTTAGTTTGATAATATCTTCTGGAATACTTGTACATATTTTCTTTTGAAAGAGACATTGAAACACTATAGATCAACATTATATCAGTTTGGCTTTTGAAACATGTACTACTGAGACATCAAGACCTTTTAGTGGCACGACCTATGGGTGTATCAAGCTTTGTTTTTTCCAGATTAAGTGCTAATTCAAGGTTGGATGGTATTGAACAAAAGATTTTGGCTTAGGATATTTTTGCCAAGGAAGGGATTCCCTAAAGCGCCACTACCTAACTTAGGGGAGATCTTTGACAAATTTTGAGTATTTTCTTTGGGTAGGGTTAGATCTCAAAATGACATATGACCAGAGGTAGGGTGGCTGACATTTTATCAACACTTGGATAATGAATGACCTGGGGAGGAAGGTAAATGACAGTAGATAACTTTTAGCTTATGACAGCTCATGGACAGGATTATATGACTAAAGCTATATAAGACTTGACAACTAGGTTTTTCCTCATCGTAGGTTGACTAGAAAAGGTAGGAGGAAAAAAATTGTTTAGGAGTTATTTCTAGATGATAGATTTGACAAATTTGAGATTAGCTTCTAGAAAACTTGGCTTAAGAAACTAGTCATCATCAACAGGTGAAAAATATTGATGACTAACAGTGGCTCCATTTGGGGAGGGTTGCTCCTTTTTAGGAGGTGTCTAGAATTTCAGATCTCTAGCCTTTGAAGACCAGTGCCTTTATCCATTGGTGCAAATTTCTTTCTTCCTTGATGTTATTTATGAAAATGACAACATGATTAGCATCAAAGTCATTTCTACCTACCCTGCTACATTTCCTAACATTTTTTCTTCTTTCGGGTGCATTTAGACTAGCAACCCTTTGGCATAATATTTTTGAAAAATGACGCTATCTAATTCTACCCTTATATCTGCTAGGAGTTCAGATTAAACTAATGAACTCCTTTGTTTCTCTACCTATGCTAGATCGACTGTCAAGATTAAGTTGTTTGACAGGATATTATTTTCTAATCTAAAACATGAAATTGAAAAAATGACTAAATCAGGATTAGACAGTCTAATTTTTCATGTACTTGTGGCATGAAATACAAGCTACACACAAATATTATTTTGCATAAAGATGAAATTTAGAAAAATCAGGGCTAGGATACATAGTTTGTTTTTCATCCCTGTTTTCCTCTTTGTTTTTGTTTTGAGCATGTGGAACCAGTATCTTTTCCTAATCTATTTTCTTTAACAAGTCAAGCTTACACAATATTGACTATCTCTTCTCTCACTAACTTATCAGCAAATAAATTTAAAACATGTTCAGTTATGATTAGGCTAAATAGGTGAACAAGACATTTTGAGCACTAGTAGTAGCATTTAGACTTGCGCAATTTCAGAATGACTATTTTTTGAACATGGGGCTTTCTTTCTGTTTTTCAAACTGCCCTCTTTTTCTACTTTTCTATTGTTTTTGAGTTTTCTATTTTTTGTTTTATTTCTTCAAACAATGATATATACAATGATTGAAAAATCTGGAACTAGAAATCCTAAAAATGGTGAAACTTGAGCATCTTATCTTCATAAGGATCTCCTACCACTCTTGGTCCACTCAGCTCTTGAAAAGAAAAGTTTGGAAAATTCTCTCTTTCAAGCATAACATAAGGATTCATGCATGAATCTCTAAACAACCTCGTATCTTCCCGCTATACTTCTTTATACCTTTGATCTCCGCTTCTCCTTTTTTTGTACATCTTTTTCAAATAATGCAGATATTCTTTGTCATTTTTGAAGTATATGATGAAATCATTAAGGTATATTAGAATGCAGAAATTTAGAACTGGAAACATGGCTTTTAGGAGCATGTTTTTGGTGTCTGGTGGTTTTGCAATTCTGGGTTTGAAGATGGAACTACTTCCAGCATACTTGAAAAATTCTTTGAGCTATTCGCTTTGAAAAGGAATTATTTGGCGATACCCTAAAACATCATTTTGTAAAGACACATGATTAGAAGCACCTATCATTTGTATAGCATGGTCTTGAGTAGGAAGGATATCATTTCTACCCCAAGGGTGTGTATTTGTGTTTCTAAAATTAACACAGATCCTATGTCTAGCTGTCTTGTCTTTGATTATTATTGTTTGGTCAAGATTTTTGTATTTTCTTTTGTCAAAGCTGTTTCTTGGAGCGATGGTAGTGTCCTAGTGCTTCTCATTTTTTTCTCTACATGTAGTAGTATCTTTAACAATCTTGCAAATTCTAGCAGTTCTAAGTCTTTGGTGGAGTGGTAGAATGGTAGCTAGTTCAAACAACTCAGGTATATTTGGACTACAGTCATCATATCCTTTCATAAGAAGTTTATCAGACATTTTTTCTGGATTTTTAGCTATTGTGGCTATAGTCAAGGTTTCATTTGAGGGGGTAGAGTTATGAGATGGTAAATATTTAAGGTATAGTAAGAACATTAAGTTTCCCTACCCCTGATGTCCAAGAGGTTTGTAATATGCAAGTCTTATAATGCTTATGTTCTGAAAAAGTCTCCTGATGTTGTTGTTGATGTTTGTCTATGGTTTGAGCAATTTGCTTGATGGTATATAATTCTTTGTGCTTCCTGCTCTATTGATGTTTCAAGAGGAATGAACTCTCCTCCCTCAAGACATAACTGTTCATGGTCATGATAATTTTGAGTGTCCATCTCATCATAGAGAACCTGGGGTAGTTGATGTGGTGTGCCTAAATTGGTTTCAAATTCTACTAATTGTTCCTCAATGTCTTTTTCAGTGTGTAAAATGAAAGAATTCATATCAGAATGAAAGGAGTACATTGGGATGTTATCTGGCATTTCTTAACTGATGACCATATATTTCATGTGTGATTCCCGATAGAGTATTCTAGTTTGGTTAAAAATGGGAATGGTGGCATAGGACATATCAAGTTGAATATTTCCCTGAAGCTTGGCCCCCCAAGTTCTGGATAAAAGCATTCCGTACTTGGGAGGGATGTCTGCTACCACTATGTCCATGATCAAGTGTTTTGCAGGTATTTGGGCCAAACTGAAACAAAGATCTTTGATTAAGCCTAGACACTTGACTCTACTTGAATCAAATGAATACAAGTCTTTATAAGGTTTTATTATTTCTAGGCCTAATATTTCCATCACAACCTTTGGCATGAGATTATGCGAGGCCCCGAAGTCTAGCATGGCATTGTGTAGGATTTGGTCATGTATATTCAGACTAATGTAAAAGGCAAGAGTGGTTCCTTCTTGGAATTCCCCTTCTATTTTTGGACCAAACAACACTTTAGGGGTTTCATCAGCTAGATTTAGGGTGTTTGCATCATTTCCTATATTCATGACCTTTATCACTTGGGATTTGTAAGAGCTTTGGGCGATAAGTTCAGTGAGAGGCATGGTGATCTTTATTTTGGCGATTTATCCTTCAAAACTGAAGGGTGCTTGTAGTTTAGATAGGTTTGCTTCAGTTTTTTCAGCCATGACTTTCTTTATGTTCTTAATTTGCTGACTTTGGTTCGGGATTTTGTTCAAAATAGCCATATTGGGAATCTTGGTAGAGATACCAGGAAAATCTGAGCCAAGGTTTGTCTGAATAGATTTATCTTTGTTTTGGTTAGTTTTCTTGACCACGATTTTCTTGCTATCCACTACTCTTTTAAGGATGTTATCAGGGGTTTTAGTAACAGTAGTGTCTGAGCTAAATTTCTTGGAGTTGTTTTGGTTTTTTCTACTTCTAAGATCATACTTCCTGTGGGCTTCTATTGTGGCATTCTGAAATCCTATAGCAGGATCTTCGGGGTCGTCATAGTTGATTTCATTTTGATTCGAGGAGAAGAAATCTTTTTCTTCTTCTGTGAGGTAAACCTCACCCTCGTTATCAGAACCTATTAGGTTTAAATGAATTTCATCAATGGGTTATGTATCTCTCTCTTCCTCATCAACATAATTTTGATTGAAGGGTGGCTTGATTTGTTGGTGAGTTTCCCTTGGTTTGTTTTAAGGTTGTTCTCTTCTAAATTTTTGGTTCCGGTTCCTATTTTGAGGGTTTAGCTGGTTGTCCCTAAGAGGTTCCTTTTCACTTATCTTTTCCCACATTTTCACCATGGATCTAACCAAGTCATCTATTCTAGGATCCGAGGAAGATACTGAAGGGGCAACTTCGTCACGGTATGTGACTTTCTTCTCTGATCTCATCCTAGCTCTCTTTTCAGCTAAGTTGGCTTTTGCACTCATAGCCACTTTTTGCATTTCCTCTAAGGTTGTGGGGTCATTTTCTCTTAGTTGATAAGTCATGTCTGGGTTGAAGCCTTTGGGAAACTTTCCTAAGTCTGAGCCAAGTGGAGGTTTGAAGTGAGGCAGGAGAGCGTTATAAACATTGTTGAACCTAGTGTAGTAGTCCCAAACACTTTCCTCATTATCCCTTTTCAGATTGCTATACTCAGAAAGGATTTGAATGGGGTTTTTTTTTATGTCCCACCTATTTATGAAGGTTTGGTAGAGTTGAGGGAGATCATGTATACTGTTTGGAGTTAAGCTCTTAAACCATTTTTTGGGTTCTCCACCCAGGTTTTGGGCGAACATCCTCATTCTTATGGTCTCGTCTTCTATTTCCATGTATTCAAAGGCATCACTAATTATATCTACATGTTGTTGGGCAGTAGTAGCCTCAACTCCAGTGAAATGAGGGATTTTTGATAGGTAGTCATGTTGTAAAGGTGCCAAAGGTTGTGGTAATACCAAGGGTGCATACCAAGTTGCCATGGTGGGAGCTAATGGTTGATTTACAATATGAGGGCTTGTAGAATGAGCTTAGGTGATTTGAACAATGGTGGTTTGGATGGGTGTGGAAGATGTACTCAGACTTGTGAACTGATTTTGAGCAGATTTGGGGTGGTAAGAGCCAAAGTGGTGGAGAAGCTGAAATTCGGGAGGTGTAGTAGGTGAGGCTTCTCTACTAGGACTCTATTTCAAATCTAGGGGCTCAAGATCGTCAAAGTTGATTTTACTTTGTGAATTTCTTCTAAAAATGGTTTTTGTTGATTTTAAGTCAAATGGGGAATCCTGCAAGGATGTGAGATGTTTAGGTACTAATCTTGCTTTACGGATGGACCTATTAGTAGCTAAGTTACTAGTTTTGGAAGTTTGCCACATAATCTTCTCTGGGTTATCAACTATGATAGGGGGTTTTGGGTCTAGATGAGATCTGGTATTGATTCTTCGTGAAGCCAAATTTCGAATTCAGAGTTTAGAGAGGATGGTATTTGCGATTGTTTTGGATGGATGGCCTCTCTAGGGGTTTTTCTAATGTGAAGAATGGTAAAAAAAAAAAGGAAGGCTAGTGGAGTCGCCAGGTGGATTTTTTTGAGATCTATGGTCCACCACCAATACTATCAAAGATGCTTTCAGGAAAAAGTTTTCTAGCAAACTTTGAGGTGAAGACTTGTAAGGAAGACTTATCACTTAGTTTCAATAGTTTCCTAGACTGTTTGGACAAGCTAATGGTTCTATTTGCAAGTTTATTCTATTTATCTCCTATTTTTAGGTGAAGCTTTCTGAATCGATAAGTTATACTTAGTTCGTCACTGATTACAGAGTTTGCACCATGAATTTTAAGTTTTGGAAACGACGAGCTAACATAAAGGTATGGTTTATGGAATTTTTGGTTTTTATGGAGTTTTAGGCCTACTAGAGGCTAGTGGAGTCACCAGGTGGATTTTTGGTTGTTTTTATAGAGATGTACTTATGGTCCACCACCAATAACTAGGAAAAGCCAATCTGAGGATTTTTTTTGGGGTTTTATGAGTTTTTATGTGCAGCTTATGTTTTATTAGAGTGTTCTAAACCTGATTCATCACTTTGCTAGGGTGGTGAAACAAAAAGAGTTTACTCTAAATGATTCTATGGACTGCTTGCCTATTTAAATTTTGAAAGACTAATGAATCTACAAGAGTTTGCTAGACTATTATGTACTCAGTTAGTCCCACCGTGATCGCCATTATTTTTGTGAGCAGTGGGATGGATCAACTAGGTAGTATTCCTATGGGAGTTTTTGAGAACTTAGTTGAGTGTTAGGCCTACTGGAGGCTAGTGGAGTCGCCAGGTGGATGTTTTTGTTGTTTTTAGAGATATGTGTTTATAGTCCACCACCAATAAAAGGATAAAAACCAATCTAGGGATGTTTTTTTGGGGTTTTCTGAGTTTTTATATGCAGCCTAGTTTGTAAGAGTGTTCTAAACCTAATTCATCACTTTGCTAGGGTGGTGAAGCAAAAAGAGTTTACTCTAAATGATTCTATGGGCTGTTTGTCTGTTTTAAATTTTGAAAGACTAATGAGTCTACAAGAGTTTGCTAGACTGTTATGTACTCAATAGGTCCCACAGCGATCGCCATTATGTTAGTGTCCCGTGATTTGGTTGATTGGCAAGCCAAGTGAGAGGGTAACATCAAACCAATCTTTGGAGCCCAAGGACCTAGCCTTCCCGGACTTAGAGAGGGCTCTCTCTATTTGTGTAAGGGATATCTATGTGTTTGCTTCTTATGTTTCTGATTTTAGGCTAGTTATGGAGTATGTTTTTGGTTTTGCTTTTAGGTTTTTGAGGGAGGAACTGATCAAAGACTAAGATAGATAAAAATATTGTCAGATCAACTAGGCTATGGGGTCGAAAAGGTCGAGAAAGCTTCAGATATGATACAAGGTATGTGAAGGGCCGATTTGATCGAGGTAAAATGGATCTTGAGGTAAAATGAAGTGAGATAGACACTAAATTTGTGAAGGAAAAAGGCTTTCAAACATAAATAGTTCAATAGCTGACATTTATATGGCAGGGCTAACCATTAATCATGATAAATGTAACTTGAAACTGATAAATGCATAAAAATAAACATTCAAGCAATACATAGAGATATATGACTCTCTAACTTTAGGAAATTGCTATTAGACTTTGGGGAAAAAAAATTAAGACAAACAAATAATTCAAACTACTATGAGGAAATGCCTAGACATAGTATTTCAAGCTATCTCGCACTTTGAAACTAAGATTGCAGAGTTTTAGGCAAAGGGCAAGATCGATAAAAGACCTCTTTGGTTCAACTAGGACAATCAAACATTCAAATAAAGGTTTTAGAGGTGGAGCTATGACTAGCCATGAGTAAGCAGGGCATATCATGAATCATACTTAGCATGCATAAAACCATAAATGAAACAAGCAAACAATTTCTTCAGTGATCAAAGAGCAATCAAGAATTATTTGATATGAATAAGAAGGAAGAAAACATAGAAGCTATAATGAAATAGGAAATCTGAGGTGCCTCCAAGGGCATGTCTCAAATCTATTCTATACTGTCTTATAGCAAGAAAGAGCATGAAATATGTATGAAAACTAAGAAGCATAACAAAGAGGGACACTATACCATTTTACCAAGTCAAGGAATCCAATAGCAGTCCTCTTTCATCATCCAAAACATTCAAGAAACTATCCAATGCATGAGTCAAGTATTTATTCCAAGCTTGTATAAACATATATTGCTCTATATCATCAATTTTAGCCTTATTTACAATGAAGTCTTTTGGAATATATAGGTCAAGATGAGGGAAAACCTCCTAGTGCAACTAGCAAGCTCATTGGCCCATCAAAAATATCACAAAATATCTATAAAAATATCCTAAAAATTCTAAAAAAGGAAATTATATTGACTTTTCCTAACTAACAATGGCCAAAAATGGCTAAACGCACATTAGGAAAAGCCACTTCAGAAAAGTGCATTTTTCACAAAAATACTTAAGAAATATATCAGCAGAAAATCCCCTATCTTGTGGGCAACTTTTGGAGGCCTTCCCGATGTCAAAATGAAGCCTGTGATGGCTCGTTGGAAACATTTGGATGTCTAGTTTCTGAAAATGCTTTTTTTCCCCAAACTGATCACTGGAAGCTTATGAAAATATGACCTATGTGAAAAAACCCAGAAAATAGCCTTTGCTGATATGCAGGGCAGAGTGTTGAAAAAATGACTGCTTTTCGCCACTTTGGGTGACCAAATCATCTTCAATTGATTTTAAATTCATTGAGTAGATGCCCCTGAAGTTATGGCATCCAATGATACCATTTTTATCCTTTGAGGATGCTTCAAAAAAAAATGGCGATGCTCATGATATTTAGCAAAAAGCCCAAAAATGTCAAAAAACGAAAACTTGTCGAATTTTGCCCAATTTTGGTGAGCATGACCCTCATGGGTTTTCAGAAGCATGCTGAGAAGCAGAGGCCAAAATTTTAAGCCTTGATATGTATTTCTTCATTTTTGGTGTCGGGCGCCTCTATTGAGCCTCCTTGAGCTTTTCTTGTGTAGCCTTCAATTTCCGTCGGGAAAATTGATTAAGCTTCTTATAGTGCCTGGTCATTCTTCTTTGAAGGTCCAACTCTCTATTGGCCTTTTCCAACTTCTTCTCTAGGTGTTCATTCACCCTTTCAAGCCATGCTTCTCTATTGTTTTCTATCTCTTGGGTGAATAAATTAGTAAGAGGAAAAGATTGGAAAAGGGCAGTCTCTTCCTCTTTTTGTTTCTCTAAGGCTCTTATGAGTCCCATGGTCCTTGGCCTCTTTCTCCTTGGCTGATATTTTTCTTCACTATCATTGAACTCGTCCATGAGTTCTTCCAACTTAATTTGCACTTTGGAGGCCTCTTTTTGATACTTGATAGCCTGTGTCTCATATACCACCATCTGGACACTCATCTGCTTGTTTTGTGTTTTCAGAAAATGAATGAGGTTTTAGACCTATCTAGATCTGCTCTTAGATCATGAATTCGTTCTTCTCTATTTATCAAGAGAGACTTTAGGATTCTGGCCTCATTGTCGCTGTCATCACTATTTATCTGAATTATGTCAATGTCCCTCTCTTTCTCATGGCTACTTTCTTCATTCTCCTTTCCCTTGCTTTGGGTAGCCTTCTTGGTCTTCCTCCTCTTTGGTAATTCAACAATGGATTGCTTGGGAAACTTCCCTTTGCTTCAGAGTGCCCTAGTAACATTTGGAGTTACAGTTTGGGGCACTTTCTTTCTTGATGTTTGGGGCTTTGTCACCTTTGGAGAATAAAGCATGGCCCCTTGCCTAGGGCAGGCAGCTAGCACATGCTCTATTTGGTCTTTGCCCTCGCTACTTCCCTCATCATCCTTGCCACTATTTTGACCCTCCTCATGAATGCCTTGACTGTCACCTTGCATGTCTCCTTGAGTGTACCCTTTTCACTTTTGTCCCTGCTTTCATCAAGACTTTTAGGCTTTTTATCCTCAATGTTTTGTGCTTCATCCTGATCATGTTTGCTATTGTAAGGGCTACCAATATCCTCCTCTTTGTGACTGCTGTGTTCCTCATCAAACTGTTCCATTTCTACATCATTTCCCACATCACTATTTTTCTCTTCTTCATGGTGTTATTCTTCATCATTGTGCTGCCTTTCATCACTGTGTTTTTCTTCGCTTTGCTCCCTTTGACTTGGATCCTCTTCACTGTTTTGTTCTTTATCACTATGATGCCTTTCCTCACTGTGCTCCTCTTCATCTTTGTGTTGTTCTTCCTCACTATGTTGTTCTTCCTCATTATGCTCTTCTTCTTGATCAATCATGGGACATTTTTTCTTCTTAAGAATGGGCTTACTAGAAGAAGGAGAAAGATGTTGAGTGGAAGGTGAAGGAGATGCATGGGATGAAGAAGTAGTGGTGAAATCTAGATGTGAAATGAAAGTGTCCCAAGAAATTCCCTTCTTCTCAAGTTGATGGAGAATGAAAATTTTGATAAGGGAATGATGGAAAAGACAAGCTAGATGCTGAGAGGAAGGTCTCTTTTGAATATTGGAAGCCATCTTTTCAATACTTCTATGGAGGAAAAAGGGGAGGTTTAGCAATTGGGTTCTTGTGAAGTGCATGAGTATCCGGACATGGTAAGCATAAACCCAAGAAAACCTTCCCTCGCATGTGAAATATTTCATGATTATCTTCATGAGGGGAGCATAGCTGGTTAGAAAATATGAAAAAGGAGAGATGGATGCGCATGCATCCTGATGCTCTGGTTTCAAAAAGGGTTTGTACTGATCTGAGTCTAAGTAACTTTGCTTAAACCATTTTTCTCTGACATATGGAATTTTGGTAGCTCTAGAAATGGATCTAGGAGAAAGCTTGAAGTCTAAGCCAACTAGATGAACATGTTTCCCTTGTAGTATTAAAGCAAATAGATGTTTCAAGGGAAGATAACTTTTCACCTCCTGAACCCTTCGACAAAAATCTAAACATCCAACTTCATGAAAGTTAAAAAGAACTGAAGGATGGGCATTTACTTCCTTAGTTGAAAAAGGTTCATAACTTTTGTGAGGGCCACTTCTACTATCTTGCCTGGGACGCATTTTGCTTTGGATACTCTTTGCTGGCTGACCAATACAGGCTGATTCAAATGGTCTCTGAAATAGTTTCCCAACACCACACCTTTTCCCCCTTGCAAGTCACTGTGTTTCTTTGATGCTAGTGAACAAGTATTTGTCAAATGATAACCAAAAACACTTTATCACTGTGTTTGGGCAAAGATATTGAATAAGATGTGTTTGTGGTTCTTTGCTGGAAAAGTATCTCCTTTGTTTTGGCACAAAAATCCTCCTCTCAAGCACTGCCCCTTTGCTATTCACTACCCTTTAAAAGTAAACAAGATATCTTTCAACTGACTTGAAGACCTTCAAAATAGACTCTGCTTTTTTGGATTCTGGGGGCTTGCACAAATTTTTCACTATCCCACAACACAAAAAGGACCTATTTAAATTCACCAAGCCTTCATCTCTTTTACCACTATCTAGATGATCATTTAAACTATTATGAGAGCTCTACAATCTCTTTTTTTTCCTTCTAGCATCTGTGTATAGTTTTAGTTTTTTAATAGCGCACAAATAGCTTTAAAATTGGCATAACAAACTCCCTTCTTTCACTGTTTTATCATTTAATATCCATGATAAAAGAGACCTTTTTCAATTTGACAAACAACCTATCTCCTTTAATCACTATGTTTGAGAAAAAGGCTTAAATCAGGTATGTTTGTGGTTTTTTGTTTGAAGAGGAATCTCCCTTTGTTTTGGCACAAACACCTTTCCCTTATCACTATGTTAATGTTTGATACCCACAGCAACAAAACCTTTTGATTTTTACCAAAGGCCCAATATCCTAATCACTCTCTATCTCTATGTTTTTAGCAGCCAAACCTGCCTTTTGTAAACACTGTTAAGACACCTTTTTAAAATGATTCGAAGACCTCTTAAACTAAATCTGCTCCTCTAATTTTGGAGATTGCACAAATCCTTTAGTCTTTCATAACACAAGAAAACCTCCTTCAATATTGAAAAAGCTCTATCTCTTTTACCACTATTTCTTCCTTGAATACATAGCAAGAAAACACCCTTTTTTAACCTCAAAATTTATCAAGGAGTGAAGAAATACCTTGAAGATAAGTTCAAGGACCTTGTTGATCGTTTGAGCAGCTTTCAAAAGATTTTTTGGAGGTGTGGTTGATGAGCGGGCCATTTGTAGTGGAAAACGCTATGCATATGGAGGTGTTGGGTCAGTTTCAGGAACCGGTGACCGCAGGCACAGGCGCGCCGCGTGCATCTACAGGCGCACCGTGCCTCCATTCAAACCCTTTGTTCGGGTGCTCACAGGTGCGTCATGCAGACTTTTAGCACTGAAAACCTTAAAAATTGCCTCAAAAATGTTTCCTCTCTTTAATGTGCAGCCAAGGGATGTTTTCTTTGGTCTTTGAAATTGCTCATCGGGCCTTTTAAATGGTATCCTCCCTCCTTTTTATTTGAAAAAAACTCCAATTCCTTTGCAGCATAGTTTGGAGGGTTTAGATGTCTTTGGAAAAGGTTTTTGTTATGTAAAAACACAAACCACCATCCTAAGTATTTTGTCACTTTTAAAATACTATAAAGACCCACTATTCGAACAGGACTCATAAAAACAATACTGTGGCCAACTCCTTTTGAAGACCCTCATATCCATGATTTTTTCAAAGTAAAAAGGGCTCCCTAAAAAACAAGACCTTTTTCACTGCCTCTTCATTAAGGAAATAACCCTGTCACTGTTTGTCCATTCTGTCCATCAAAAGGAACATTGCTCAAGAACCATATTAAAGACTGCTGATGCATCTTTTCCTATCTCATGGAAGGAGGTAATGGATAATTCTAGAAATTACTTTGACAATTTAACTCTCTGGTGTTTGATGATTTATTTTGCTCATTGTTGAAGTTTGTAAAACACTGTTAGGCACCTTATATTGACATTTTTCTTTTGACTGTGGATAAACCCTTATTTGCACTCACCAAGCTTTGACCTACATCTGTTCATCAAGGAGATGGCCTTTAAAAACCCTTACTGCAATCATATAAACAACAGAGTTTGTTCTTATGTACATTAAAAGGTCTTGTCTATGAATGTGGTATGTTTTATCCCTTTGAATGTTGTCTTGAACTTGAATCATTGTGTCATACCATTCCTATCATTTTGATGAGCTTGTTCCAAGTTTTGGTCATTCTAGCCTCCTGTTACTCTTCGAAGGAGACCTTTATGGACATAAAAAACAAAGCTTCTTGAACACCATAATATCACTGCTTGGCCTATGTTTGACACCAGACTTCAACTCATAAACATTCAATTGCTTCCCATTGATTTTCAATTCTGTCCTTTAAATAGTGAACTCATTTAAACACTAGTTGAAACACTACTGCTATATCAATTGTTTCATCCTTTTGGAGGAAGTGGTGTAAACAAGTTTTTAAGTCCTTTGAAACACTGTTAGTCTCGTGATATTTGAATGAGGCTATACCTCTGTTCCTGATCCTCTGCTTTTAAATGAAGGAGGCCCTTATCATGTTCCTAACCATCTACTTTTAAATGAAGGAGGTTAACATAATATTTCCAAGCCATCTGCTCTTTATACTAGAGGAGGTTTACAACATGTGACCCGACCATCCGCTCTTGCTTGGAGGAGGTTTGCAACAAGTGACCCAACCATTTGCTCATGTTTGAAGGAGGTTAACACAGTCATGAAATTTCATCCCTTTCTCAAACTGTGTCATGTTTCCTTGTAATACATATCTCTGCTTGGTATATCACAATAAGTAATAAAGTGAAAATTTGACAATATGCTATAAGAGGCATGTTCTGAGATATGTATCCTGTGGTCAGAATATCCTTGTGAATATTTTAAAATAGGAGCCACATGACTTGTATTTGTAGAGTATTTGCTGGCTATTCATTACTTACTAACCTTTCTTGACTGTGTTTGCAGAGGCTTTTTGAATTTGCTATCTGACTAGGCTCAAGACAACATGAGAAGCAACTGTCTTCTTATGTTTATTTTGATAATTTCTTCTGGAATACTTGTACATCTCTACCTTTGAAAGAGACACTAAAACACTGTAGATCAACATTATATCAGTTTGGCTTTTGAAACATGTACTACTGAGACATCAAGACCTTTTAGTGGCACGACCTATGGGTGTATCAAGATTTTTTTTTTGTAGATTAAGTGCTAATTCAGGGTTGGCTGGTATTGAACAAAATATTTTGGCTTAGGATGTTTTTGCCAAGGAAGGGATTCCCTAAAGCACTGCTACCTAACTTAGGGGATATCTTTGACAAATTTTGAGTATTTTCTTTGGGTATGGTTATATCTCAAAATGACATATGACCAGAGGTAGGGTGTTTGACATTTTATCAACACTTAGATAATGAATGACCTGGGGAGGAGGGTAAATGACAGTAGATAATTTTTAGCTTATGACAACTCATGGACAGGATTATATGACTGAAAATAGATAAGACTTGACAACTAAGTTTTTCCTCGTCATAGGCTGACTGGAAAAGGTAGGAGGACAAAAATTGTTTAGGGGTGTTTTCTAGATGACAGATTTGACAAATTTGAGATCAGCTTCTAGAAAACTTGGCTTTAGAAACTAGTCATCATCAATAAGTGAAAAATACTGATGACTAACATGTAGCAGGGGGGTCACAGGGGGGCAGTGCCCTGGGAAAAAAAATTTGGTCCTTATTTTCCGGTGAGCGGACCTGCCCATGCTTTTGTGCATCGGTTTGCACATGGTTTTGGGGCATGATGGTTTTCGGCCCCTGGTATTTTGTAGATCTGGTCAAGGGAACTATGATTATGTTCTAATCCAGGGTTAATGGATTGGGGTTCATGTATGCTTCGGCATGTATATATATGTTTTGTAACACAAAAAGTAATATAATAAAAAATCAAGCTGGTCATCCTGATTTGGGATCCAGGGGAAAATATATGTTTATCTATTTTATGTTTTATGCTCTCGCTACTGTTTATTTTCCATTTTAAGATTCATTTGTAGATAATTTATGTACAGGGTTAAAACCTACAAAGGTAAAGCAAGCTGTTGATGGGAGTGTTGAGAGGTATAAGGCAAGATTTATTTCCCGGGGCTTCTTAGAGGTCGAGGGGATTGATTATGAAGAAACCTTTGCACCTGCCAAACGGTATTCTTCTATAAGGACCATCCTTGCTCTCTTGGTGTAGATGGGTTGGTGCATTCATCAGATGGATGTGAAGATTGTGTTCCTTAAAGGGATCATTGAGGAAGAAGTGTACATTGAGCAGCCTAAAGGATTTGAGATCTTCAATAGTGAGTCATATGTGTGCAGACTCAAAGGAGCATTGTATGGGCTGAAGCAAGCACCCTGTGCTTAGTACACTTGGATCGATAGCTATTTCACTAGACTTGGCTTCACCAAGAGTGAGGCAGATGCAAACCTATACTAGATTGTGGTGGAGGGTAAGTTTTTAATCATTTTTATTTATGTTGGTGATTTAATACTGATTGGTGCTAAGTAGCTGATACACTCATGCAAGGAGGACCTTGCAAAGGAGTTTGAGATGAAGGATATGGGCCTCCTTCATTATTTCCTTGGATTGGAAATATGGCAGTGAGATGGTTAAATATTTGTGTCTCAAGGAAAGTGTGCTTGGGAGATACTTGGTAATTTTCACATGGAGGACTGCAAGCCCATGGATACTCCTCTTCCAGGAAATTGGAGGAAAGAGGATGCTACATCGACAGAGGTAGTGGATGCCACTGTTAATCTACAGTTGGTGGGTTTGCTCATGTATTTAGTTAATACAATACTGAACATATGCTATGTATTGAACCAGCTTAGTCAAGCAATGGTTAAGCCTACCAAGCTCTTTTGGAAGGCGGGCACGCATGTCCTCAAATATCTCAGGGGCACATCTGAGTATGGCTTATGGTACAGACAGATGGATGAGGTGAAGTTGCATGGCTTCTGGTATCACTCAGAAAATTAAAACATTATTTTGATAAGGTTACATAAGTTCATGGGTCAAAATAGGGGTTTAGGAGTCATTTTAAGTTTGATCAAGGGAAGTATTAATTTTTTTATGGTTTCAGCTTACCCTAAGGTTTAAACACACTCATCTTCAAGCTCCTTCATGTCACATCATTCATAATTTTATGATTCATTTCATTTTCCAAAGATTTTTGTACCAAAAGTTCCAAATTAGCCAAGAAACCATAGTTTCGTAGCACATTACAATGTAAAAAGTCACTTTTTGCTCCAAAACTGCTGACAGTTTCGTAGTGAAATATGAAGCAAAATTTTGTTTTCTGAATTTGAGAAGTCAACTTCAAAGGTGGTTTTTGGGCAAACAGAAAGGTATTTTAAGAAACTAAGAGAGGTTATTTTCAAAAACATATGAAATAACAATGGCCTCTCTCATGTTTCTCACAGGTATTATCAATTTCGATATACAAGGATTTATTTGAAGCCTTATTTTTAGAAAACAGAGTTTTAATGTTTTACACATGTTTTGCAAATGCAATTTCTGCACAGCTGGAGATGTGTTTCAAAAAAACCAAGAGAGGTTTTTCTTCAAGACATAATGACCTACAAAAATATCCTTAATTTTTGCAAAATACGTCATGTATTAGAAGATATAGGCTCTGTTCGAAGACCTATTTTTGAGGAAAAAACAGGAAAAATCTGCAAGGATGTCTTAAATATGAAAGGTGAGATTGACACCTCAAGACTCTTAGGTGATTTTATTTATGGTTGTTTGAGGTTTATGACATGATTAGCTACAATATTTTTCCATTCACAGGTTTCATTTTTCAAAATTATGCAAAAATCTGCATTTTTAGCAATTTCGTAGCCCCCGCAGGCTTGAAGGGCAGCAATGTGCTACGAAACTACTGTAGCTGCGTTTTTGTATTTTTGACCAGTTATGGAGGGTTTTGAGAGTTGAAATTGGTATGAAACATGTGTTGGATGATGATAAATCTGATGCAAAAGGAAACAGTTGAAATGGTTGAATGTAAAGGCTTATTTTGCAGTTCTATGAAAAGCGCTACGAAACTGTCTTAATTTCGTTGCACGCTGCATTTCATCCTTTTGAGCAGGTTCTGAAGCATTTTTTTGACAACTGGAGGTTATTGAAGGATAATAGACCATGTCAAGTTATGATTCAACATTCAAGGACCACGAATTGGAGATTAACTGACAGCCAAGATGTTCAAAGAAGAAGAAGACTATTTGCCTAAAAAATAGGGTTGTGTTTCCTAGTTTTGAGGAGGTCAGTTAAATGGTCATAAAAGAGATGAATTTCATTATCAAAATTCGACCATGTGACAACATACTTGTCAATGATGTAATTTATTTAAATATATAAGCTTGTTAAAGATAGTAATGAGTAGTTTGAGTCCCTTTTGAAATAGGACTGTCAAGTAGGATAAGTGTCTGTTTGTCATAAATTTCATGTTTTATAGTTATGCAAGGTGTTAGTGGATATAAATTTGATGTATCTAGCCTAGAGGTAGAAAATACGAGGATTTAAGATGTCTATTAAAGGCCATGGGGTCAAATTTTTCAAGGGTTGGATATTTTTGGGAAAATTGCAGCTTATTGTAAATTGACTGTTTCAGCAATACAAAGATTTGTTACTTGACCAACTTGAGATTCTGAAGGAGTTTTTAGTGCTTATTTGTTCTATCTTTACCTTTTATGTATCTCTCTTGTAGTGGTTTTCATTCATATTACTCAGAATTCATCCATGTGATGCTCTGACTTCCTTTATAAGTGAATTGACTGTGTATTTTCATATCTCATGTGTGTGTTTGTCCTACTACTAAAAACTTTGACCTGCCTCAACTTCCATGTCAAGCAAACTCACTGAATCACTGAAAGTATTGACTCCATAAGCCCAATGTTTACATACTGATATTATTTTCAACCTACAAGGTTGGATATGTTATCTCATAAGAGTATTTGATTGTAAAGCTATTGGAGTTTCTGCTATATACAGTAATAACAAAACTTTTATTCGCCTGAGATTCGTATTATATTTCAATGAGTTTTTGTCTTATCTTTTGAAATTTTTTCTTCAATGTATTAATGCTTATTACTCAGAACTTATGATTGTTCATGCTCTGACTTCCTTTAAGTATTAATCCATGGTATATCTCTTTTAATATTTTTCCTCCAATTTCTTGATGTTTCATTACTCAGAATTCTTGTATCACATGCTCTGACTTCCTTTGAACCTCAAGCTATTGAAAACTTCATGTATATGTTGCCCTTTAATTGAAATATTTACAAGCCTTAGCTTCCATAAGGAAATCCTTGTTATTGAGATCCCTGTCACTGACTCCATAGCTCAATGGTAGTAAGCTTTGATCTTTTCAACCTACAAACATATAAAACCAATACATAAATCATAGAGTTAGCCATATATCTACATCTTTATTCAATATCATTAACCCTTGAGAGAGCCCTCTCAGATTGAAGAGGCTAAGCCTTAGTCACAAGATTGGTTTGAAATAGTTACACTGAATTTGTCTGATTAGCAGCCAATCAGGTATGATTTTGGTGATAACATTTTGGCGCCGTTTCCGGGGACTGAAGGTATAAATTTTCCCTGGGAAGAACGACAAAGTTTCAATTCTAAGGTCTGAGAGCAGTAGACACTTAGGCACATATTGACTATATTTCTGCTCTGGCAACTCCACACATCAAATAATCAATTGGAAGGTGACTCTACTACTTGATGATCAATAGCTTGATGAAGTTTCAAGATGAGTTCCATTGCAAGAATAAATGCCAGGTATGCCCCTATGAATCAGTCTCACATCCCTAGTTTTCCAAATCTTATGCCAAATATTGAATGGTTAACTGATCTTGCTATATTTAAAGATGAAAAGAAAGACAATGATGCTCTTCATTTGGTTAGATTCCATATGCATGTACACAGTCTTAAGGTTCAGTTTCCTGAGGATTGTCCCATGAAGATGTTTATGGCCACTTTAGAAGGAAAAACACGGTCTTGGTATGAAATCTTTCCAGATGGTTAATTATATTCTCTTTCTGATTTCCATGTTGCATTTTATGAGATGTATGAAGGGTGTCATCCCTCCTTATTTCTCGTCAAAGACTGCTTCAAGCACTACGTGAGTTTTATTGAATATTTGGAGAATTGTTATGAAGATGATGAGTTTATGGATGAGGAAATTTTAGAGGCCCTTCATGAAAATCCCTTTCATCGCCAAGAAGAAATGATAGCCTCTCTCTTGGATGAAAATGAAACCCAACAGGATTTTATTTATGAAAATCATGGTACATCATCCGAGTTTGATGAAAAGTTGCAGCAGACCTATTAGCCTTCTGGTCATCAGGAGTACGAGAATCATTTCAAACAACAAGAGGAAATATTGGAAGATAATTACTATAACTCTAAGGTAAAGGAAAATTTTTATTCTTCATGTTATTTCTTGCATTAGTGTACATCAAATAATGATCACACTAATGAAGAAGTGGGTGAAAATTTTTCTTTATCCTTGTATTCTAATCTGAAATCATTTGAGTGCAAATCACATGTTAAGATTCAATTTGTGGATGAATTTTCTAAGAACATTGAAAAAGACATTGAAGTTTTAGAAGATCAAATTCAACCTTATAGGTTTCATGATCAAGATCAGTCTTTTCAAAAGTTGTTAATGCCAGAAAACAAAGAGAGGTTTCTTCTACCTTTCTCCTTTGAGTTTGAGGAAGAATACACTATTTTTGAAAATCAGTTTGAACAACAGTTTGATAGCACACAATTGAAATCTTGTGTGGTTTAGAAAAGCATATATGAGTTGTCCAAAGTTGCAAAATGTCTTGAGAATTATCAAACAGATTATGTCTTCTATGATCCTATAGCTGACTACATGGAAGAGTTCCACAGTTCAGATTTCCTGTTATATTTTCATTTTGAAGATCAGATATAATTTATGCTGCCTTTGTCATCTCAATATCATGCTTATTTTTGGTTCAAGTGTAGTCAATAGGTTCAAATATCATATTAGACCAATGGCTGGCTTCATTGGAAGTTTCATATTGCTTGAATTAAAAATGGAGATTGCAGTTGTTAGGGTAAGTAGGAGTGTGTGAATAAGCTCAAAGTTGAATGAGCATATTTTCAGTTGGTACAAAGTTGGTTTTCCAGTAGTAATCATCAAGCTTGAGCTTGAGGTGAAGGTCATAAGAGCTTGGTGAATTTTTCATAAGTTTTAGAGTTTTTATTTCCAAGAAGATGGATAGCACTGGAACTACAGGTTCTTTGGTGTACCACAAGGGCACACCATCCCAAGTGGAGCCACTATTATCACTCAAAAAATTCGAACATAATTTTTACAAGGTTACATAGGTTCATGGGTCAAAAGAGGGTTTTAGGAGTCATTTTAAGTTTGATCAAGGGAAGTATTAAATTTTTTATATTTTGAGCTTACCCTAAGGTTTAAACATACTCTTCTTCAAACTCCTACATGTCACATCATTCATAATTTTCTAATTCATTTCATTTTCCAAAGGTTTTTGTACCAAAAAGCTAAATTAGCCAATAAACCACAGTTTTATAGTGCATTACACTGTAAAAAGTCACTTTTTCTATGAAACTGTTGAAAGTTTCGTAGTGAAATATGAAGCAAAATTGTTTTTTCTAACTTTGAGAAGTCAACTTAAAATTTGGTTTTTGGGCAAAAAGAAATGTATTTTAAGAAACTGAGAGAGGTTATTTTCATATCTATATCACATCATAATAAAATCTCTCACTTTTCTCACAGGTGTTATCATTTGAGAGATACAAGGATTTATTTGAAGCCCTATTTTCAGAAAACAAAGTTTTCCTGTTTTACACATGTTTTTCAAATGAGGTTTCTGGACAGTTGCAGATGTGTTTCAAAAAAACCAAGAGATTTTTTTCTTCAATACATAATTTCCTACAAAAACCTCCTTCATTTTTGCAAAATAACACATGTATGAGAAGTTATAGGCTCTGTTCCAAGACCTATTTTTGAGGAAAAAACAGGAAAAATCTACAAGGATGTCTTAAATATGAAAGGTGAGATTGACACCTCAAGACTATTAGATGAGTTGATTTGTGGTTATTTTAGGTTGATGAAATGATTAGCTACAATTTTTTTCCACTCACAGGTTTCAGGTTTCAAAATTATGCAAAAATTTGCATTTTCAGCAGTTTCGTAGCACCTCCAGGCTTGAAGGGCAACAATGTGCTACAAAACTACTGTAGCTGTGTTTTTGTCTTTTTAACTAGTTATGGAGGGTGTTGAGAGCTGAAATTGGTATGAAAAATGTTTTTTATGATGATAAATCTGATTCAAAAGGGAAGAGTTGAAATGGTTGAATATAAGGCTTATTTTGCAGCGCTATGAAAAGCGCTATGAAACTGTCTTAATTTTGTAGCACATTGCATTTCATCCTTTTGAGTAGGTTTTGAAGCAATTTTTGGATAGCTGGAGGTTATGAAAGAATATTATACCATTTCAAGTCATGATTCAACATTCAAGGACCACGAATTGGAGATTAACTGGCAGCCAAGATGTTCAAAGAAGAAGAAGACTATTTGCCTAAAAAACAGGGTCTTGTTTCCTAGTTTTGAGGAGGTCAGTTAAATGGTCATAAAAGAGATGAATGCCCTTATCAAAATTTGACCATGTGACAACATACTTTTCAATGATGTAGTTTCTTTAAGTATATAAGGTTGTTAAATATAGTAATGAGTAGTTTGAGTCCGTTTTGAAATAGGACTGTCAAGTAGGATAGGTGTTTGTTTGTCATAAATTTCATGTTTTATAGTTATGCAAGGTGTTAGTGGGCAGAAATTTGATGTATCTAGCCTAGAGGCAGATCATATGAGGATGTAAGATGTCTATTAAATTCCATGGGGTCAAATTTTTCAAGGGTTGTAGATTTTTGGAAAAATTGCAACTTATTGTAAATTGGTTGTTTCAGCAATACAGAGATTTGTTACTTGACCCACTTGATATTTTGAAGGATTTTTTAGTGCTTATTTGTTCTATCTTTACCTTTTATGTATCTCTATTGTAGTGGTTTTAATTTATATTACTCAAAATTCATCCATGTGATGCTCTGACTTCCTTTATAAGTGAATTGATTGTGTATTTTCATATCTAATGTGTGTGTGTGTGTTCTACTACTAAAAAATCTGACCTGCCTCCACTTCCATGTGAAGTAAACTCACTGAATCACTGAAAGTGTTGACTCCATAAGCCCAATGTTTACATACTGATATTATTTTCAACCTACAAGGTTGGAGATGTTATCTCATAAGACTATTTGATTTTAAAGCTATTGGAGAATGTGCTATATACAGTAACAACACAAATTTTCTTCACGTGAGATTCTTATTATATTTCAATGAGTTTCTGTCCTATATTTTGAAAGGTTTTCTTCAATGTCTTAATGCTTATTTCTCAGAACTCATGATTATTCATGCCTTGACTTCCTTTAAGTATTAAACCATGGTATCTCTTTTAATATTTTTCCTCCAATGTCTTGATGTTTCATTACTCAGAATTCGTGTATCCCATACTTTGGCTTCCTTTGAACCTCAAGTTATTGAAAATTTCATGTATGTGTTTCTCTTTCATTGAAATATTTAGAAGCCTCAGCTTCCACAAGGAAATCCTTGTTATTGAGATCCCTGTCACTGACTCCATAGCCCAATGGTAGTAAGCTTTCATTTTTTCAACCTAAAAACATTTAAAACCAATACATAAATCATAGATTTATCCATCTATCTACATCTTTATTCAATATCATTAACCCTTGAGAGAGCCCTCTCAAATTGAGGAGGCTAAGCCTCAGTCACAAGATTGGTTTGAAATAGTTACACTAAAGTTGTCTGATCAGTAGCCAATCAGGTACGATTTTGGTGATAACAACTTCACGGATGCAGATTAGGCAGGCAACCTAACGGACAGAAAGAGCACATAAGGAGGGGTTTTTAGTATCAGATCTATAGCTGTTTCTTGGTACAACAAGAAACAGAGATCCATGGCACTCAGTTCAGCGGAAGCAAAATACATGGTAGCAAGTCAAGCTACATGTGAGGCTATCTAAATGAGGAAGATCCTAGTAGGTTTGTTTGGTTCTCATTTAGATCCTACAGTGATTCATTGTGATAATTAGAGCTACATTAAACTCGTGATTAATCTTGTGTTTCATGATAGATCTAATCATATAGATAGCTGGTATCATCATATTAGAGATTGTGTGCAGTGGAAGATCATGTTGCTTCAGTACATTGCTATAGAAGATCAGGATGCAGATATTCTGGTGAAGGTGCTCACCAAGAGAAAATTCGAATACCATAGAGATAGGATCGGGGTGAAGAATAATCCCTTTCCTATTGAGAGGGAGTGTTGAGATTCAACATATGATGATCCTAGTGAAAATTAAGCACCTTCAATAGGTGGGGCCCGCAGGCTATTTTTAGGTGTATGTCTATTTTTAGAATGGTGAGCATATTCTAAAGTTGGTAGGATGTTGATTCTAGATGGTTGAGTGAATTCTATCTTTGGATGAATTTCTATTTTTAGAGATATGGGCGAAGTCTATTTATAGATCGCATATCTAAAAATAGAATGCATGTCTATTATTATTAGCCCTTAATAATAATCAGACAATAAATAATAACTTATTCTCTTGGAGCACTTGATTTCAGTGAACAGATGTGGCACATCAGTGGGCTGAAGAAATTACACAATTCCTAGGGTGGTTGGTGAGTCATGCATGGAGGACTTTGTTATAATTGATTGTGGTAGAGTTGTAATAAAGTTGGAAGAGTAGTTATGGGAGTTGTTATTAAGTTTAACTCAATTAAGTGAGTTAAACTTAGTTGTGATAGTTGTCACTCATGATACACTAGTGAGAGTTCAGTGAATTAATTATTTAATTAATTCACAAGTAGTGACTCACATGTAATTGAAGAAATACAGTAGTTAACTACTTGCATGTCAAATCCAGTGGAGACCCAATGGAGAGATAAGTGAAAGGGTGTGATGGACTATCAGTTGTGACTATAGTGATGCATTCAATGCATCTACACACACATTGGATATGCCAATGAGGATTGAGCAGTCAAGGAAGGCAATATTGCATTCATTCAAGGAGCTTCTTCAGCAGGGATTGTGCAGTGGAGGCAGGTTGTCAGGAGGCAAGAATTGGTGCATAGATATGCAAATTTATGCATGACAATGTGTAATGATTGTATATTGTACTGAGAGCTCTATGAGCTGAGCTTTGTATGAGATTTTTACATGTTCCACTGATATACATAATATATGATAGTTGGGGTTTTTAACTTTAAGCTTTCCCGATAAAACATCTTGTTATGTGCGATTGATTTTTCTTCATGTGTTTGCAATTGGAAATTTAATTTCCGCAAAGAATTAAGTGAAAGGATTCTGTATTTAACAATAGATTGAAATTATTTGATCAGGAGACTCTAGAAATACATTAGTATTGATAAATTTCTACATATAAGTTTGCAAGAATTCCCAAATCAAACAAAATATTATTTTGGAATTGCACACCTCTCCCTTGGGAGGGAGCTCATGATTTTTAAAAAATTACCACAAGGTTACGAAGGATTAGTTTTGGGATGGCATTAAATATGATATTCAAAATTTTGTGGCAGAATGTTTGGTTTTCCAACAAAATAAAGTTAAGAAAAATAAGACCTTGCGTTTGTTACAACCCTTAACTGTTCCAAGTCAATGTTGGGAGTAGGTTTCAATGGATTTTATGACAGGTTTACCCAAGTATGAAGGAAATTATGTCACCATGGTGGTTGTTGATAGACTTACCATGTATGCACACTTTTTTTCATGATCTCATCCATTTAAAGCCAATATAGTTTCTACTGCATTTATGGAAACAATTCAAAAGCTACATGGAAACCCAAAGATTATTGTAAGTGACAAAGATCCAATTTTCACTAGAAATTTTTAGACGAAATTATTTTCTTGTTTGGGTACTCAATTAGCTCATACCTCATCTTATCATCCTCAATCAGATGGGAAAATTGAGATAGTAAACTAATGTTTGGAAGTATATATTTGTTTCTTTGTATCTAATAAACAGGCACAATTGGTCAAGTGGTTACCTATGGCTGAATGGTGATATAAAAATTCCTTCCATACTACAACAAAAATGGCCCCATTTATGACACTTTATGGATATCATCCAACATCCATCACATCATATTTAAGATAAAATTGTAAGGTTCAATCAACGGAAGATCACATCAAGCATCAACAACAAGTTCTCCAACTCTTAAAGGATAACCTCACTTTGGCGCAGAATCACATGAAACAACATGAAGTTAAACATCGCAGCGAAATAAGTTTTGATGTATGCAACTGGGTATATTTATAGCTACAACCATACAAAAAATATCCCTCAAGGAAGATAAAATGGATAATAAATTATAACCAAAATTTTTATGCATGCAAACCCCTTCTTCGGAAAGAAGTGATCCCTCTAGCCCAATGAGTGGATTTAGTAACAAATGTGACGAAGGATATATGCATCCCTAGTTTAACATTGAAAAGTAAAGAGAGGGAGGGAGATTCTCCTACCTCGCTCCTTATGCAGTCATTTTCTTGGTGTCGATTTCGATCCTTTAACTTTTAGGCTCTTTCTTCATTGTGATTTCTACGTCTGAATACCTGTAAAGAATATCACATGACAAAAGACGAAAGATTCATTGTATATATGTTTCAAAGAAAAACACATGGAAGATCAAAGAGTATCATGCTAAATCAATTAATATTAACAGATTTATGGGAAGCAAATTATACTTTGTATTATAAAATGAACAAAGGGAAGCTTTACAACTGGTGACTTGATGTTGAAGGCCTCCTTCAGAGTAGTAATCCAAGTGCAAGCCACACTCTTCAATCTCTTTTCCTTCTTCATCAAATCAGAAACATATAGGCACAATTCAGGGAGAAGTAAGGCAACCAGCAATGACCAACCTGTTGGGCCATATTAATCACTATTCAATGACTAAAAAACACACATAAATTATCAACCCATGGACATATTTTATTCCAATGACAATTGCACTGTCTGTGTCGATACACTCAACTAGAAGCAATTCCATTAAAAGAAATCGTTGCTGAAGTAATGCTAGAAGTAAATCACTCGTGCAGAAATAAAATGATCTACAGGACTGTAATCACACTTCAATTAATATGCTCTAGTTCGCGACACAACGAATATCCAGCCGGTGTCTCTAATATCACATGTGTAACAGCACACAAATTATTGAAATTGAAGCGGATATATTCACAGCTGAACAACAACAACAACACCTCTACTGATACATAAACCGAAATACAAACACATATACACAACTACTTTAATCACTGCAATCCCTGCTAAGAAGTACGACCCTTCCTCCCTACCAGGGCACAGGTGGAGAAAGAACTTAGTAACAACTAAAGGACAGGTCAGCAACAAGTGTTTGGCGAGATCAGGTCAGTGGTACAACTGTATCAGCAATTCGCCAACGGGTCTGTAACAGCAGAGTATAACAGCAATTTGCCGGCGGGTCCACTACAAGGAAAAGACCCTCTAGCGAAGGTTATAAAGGAAGTTTTTAGTGTTATAAAATTGGCCAAAACTATCAAAAATACATTTTCTACAACATCCGTTTATGGTTATGGAGGTTTTGGCAGAACTTTTACAGGAAATTCAACACAACTAAAAAAAAATGGGAGGCTAGAGATTATTATGGATGTTTTTTCATCAGTGCTCTACTCTATATTTAGCGCACCAGTGCGTACATGAAGACGGTGCCCCAGGGCTGTCTCAGTCAAATGAATGTACCGGGACGTTTAGGTGTGAAACCACACCAAGCGTAATGTTGGACATACAACACACAGGGCCATTCTAATTGGTCTTACGATTTGTGCGGTGCCCATAGGTTGTGTCAACGCACCAGTGCGTATACCTTTATGACGCACCGGTGCATCGTATCACAGAAACGCACTGAGATTTATAATTGGTATCGGTATTCATGCAGTGCCCATTGATCGTAAAAATGCACTGGTGCTTATGGATACATAAATGCCTTGGTACACAGTATCACACAAGCACATCGATATTTATAACTGGTATCGGTATTTGTGTGGTGCTCATGGATCGTACAACGGCACCGATGCGTATAGACACATAAATGCACCGGTCGATAGTTACTGACACGCACTAGTTTTCATTTTGTTTTTTTTAGAAACATCGACCTATGACAGTCCAATTATTGTGATTTCTTTAAATTCATTATTCATCAAAAGTCGACACATCTTATAACAATATTCATATTAATTACATTTTTATTAACGAATTTGAATGTGTTGTTTGGATTAATTTTTTATATCAGATCAGAATTATTGTGGTTTTTTAAAATTCATTATTCATCAAAAGTCGATACATATATATCTTATAAAAATATTTATATGAATTAAATTTTTATTAGTGCATTTGAGAACAACAATGGAGAACTCACTAGTGACAATGGAGAATGCAATAGAATAAATTAAAACATATTTTATGATTATATATATATATATATATATATATATAAGACAGTCTTTATCAGACAAAATGTGACGGTTATTTGTATCCCTTTGTCTTTCAAGTGGGAAACTATGTCCATTACATTAAACAAAATGTCTGATTTCACAGACATATTTCAAAAAATAAAATGCCTTGCTTTAATATCCAAACATAGTGATCATCATTCTTCACTTGAACTGTTGTCACTGCTAGCGCTACTTCCGTGACTTGGGTTATTTTCAGGAATGTTTTGTTCATGGCGTTGATTGTTTTCTTCTTCTTAACCTTCCATCTAAAAACATAAAAATAAACTGAAATGAGTGTATATACATTGGTGAGAATAATGAAAATTGCAATATTAAATAATATACATCAATGTAAATAGAAAAGAAAAATGACGTACCATAGCAACAATTGACTCATAAACTATACACATTCTTTCAAAACCATGTACCATGCCATCTTTCAAAATTTCATCTGTTGGCACAGTTCCATACTTTGTTTCCTGCAAGTTTTATACCCCATAACAAATCATATATTTAATATAAAATATGTTTCTGTTCTATTAATTATATACGGAGCTAAGTAAAACAAGATCGATAGATGCTTACAAATTCCACAATTAAATTATGATATGCCAACATACACTCACAACCCATATTTAACCCAATTTCAATCAATTCGTTTGATGGTTCTTCTTTATATTTTAGCACCTGTTTGAAGACATTCAATGAGGATTTTTGTAAAACAAATTAAAAAATACAAAAATGAAATCTAGTTAAGTTGTTATAAGGAAGTAAGATTTACTCACAAACTTAGAGATCAACCTTTTTCTTTCTTGTCGTCCTGTTTTATGTACTAAATGGGTTCCATTTTATTTTCTTTTCTGCAAGAAAATTCTTGAAAATTAATATTTAATGCTAAATTGTTTACTTATTGTACCTAATGATCGAAAAATTCAATGATTACATATTACATTTGAAGCAAGTTGTTGTTGAGATGGCTTCTCCTGCAATGCAATTTTTTCCATTTCTTAGACCATCTCCTTGTACACCTTTTTGGACATTCCTACTGGAATGTTTATGATATTAGCTCGTTCATCTTTTGAGATTTTCATAATCTTCCCGAAAATGTAACATGACAATAAAATATTTAATTTTTATATTCATATATGAAAAGTAAATATAACAAAAGTGATATTTATAAAAAATTCTAGACAAACATTTAAAGGAATATTACTTTTTCATTCTTTCTTTTTTGTTTTTGTACGTTTTTGCTATTAAAAGTCTGACATGTCTCATTGACCAATTCTCTGGAAACTCTTCCTGTAGTTTAGATAAAATTTGGTTCTTGGAATCATTGGATTGATTTTTGTATTGTAAGTGGAAAGAACGTCTATACATTCGTTCCACTAGATCCCTCAAACTTTTCTAAAAGTTTTTCCCCCTTTCGTTAACTTCCAACACCACTCTAGATGAGGTAAGGAGCAATTCATTTTCATTTGCATGTTCTATTTTTTTTCTTTTCTTAGAACAACATTCTTTTTCTGATTTGTTGGTCCCTGTAGAACATTAAACATATGTGAATTAGTAGACTGTTTGAAACATGTTATATGATAATTTTAAGTATATTATTAATGATAATTAAAAAGAAACTCATATTGGATCGATAGTATTTTTTCATTCACCTGATTCATCCTTTTGCAATTTTTCCATTAAACTTTTACGCTCTTTTGGTCCTAGATCAAAAATAATCATATCGAGCTTCGTCATTTTGTGGCTCTACATGATACACAATAAACAATACATATTAGTTAAACTTACATGTAATTCAAAAATAATATTTTTTATAAATAATTTACAAAGAACTTGCCTTTTTTTCTTTTCTTGATGTGTTAACAATATTTTTGTTACTTGATCTCTTGTCAGTCATTTCTTTATCAATCCGAAACCTGTAACATATCATTCATTAATATATTTATAAATAAATTCTCAACTTTTCAGGTAGAAAATAAATCTCAAGTCGCTGATGCGCCTTTCATGAGGTACGCACCGGAGCCGATGCGTGGGGATATTAAAAACACACCATAAATAGTATAATAGACCATACGGTGCATTGGGTATTATAAACGCACCGTACAAACAGTGTAATACACCATATGGTGATATCCTCATTAAATGGAGCACCGACACTCTATTTCATATATGGCGCACAGATTTAGAAAAAATATTTTCAATTTTTTACTACATAGTACTTGCGTGGTGCGCTGTATAATACAGTGCACCGGTGTAGTAGCATACGCAGGGCGCACCAGTGCAGTAGCGTACGCAGGGCGCACCGATAAAGAAAAATCCATTTTTTCGAAAAATTCACACAATGGCCGAATGGATTAGGATCTGACTATGCAAGTCATCCCATGGGTTGGACGTCAATCTAAAATGAAAAACCCTAATTCTGAAATCACAATAACAGGGAGAAGAAAGGGAAAAAACAAAAAAAATAAGGGTTTACGGTAAAAATGGATAGAACTGCAAAAAAAAGTTAAAAAAACTAATCAAACTTAATCACGAGATGGTTTGAATTCTATGATACAGGGTTTGAATCACCAGAGGTTTGGTTTGTGATTGTCTGAATACTTCTATTCGAACGTATTTTGCTGCTCCACAATGCCCTCGTGCTCTCTTGCTCCAGGTCTGTTTCCTACAAATATCTGGCTTAAAATTTTAGCAAAAATAGTGAAATAATGAAAAGTGTTTAGTATTTAAATATTTATTTTATGGAATTAGATTTTCGAAAATATTTTGCCGTGCATTTTTCAAATTGCGGATTTTTTTCACTTAAAGAAAATAGAGTTGCGTTTTTTTTATTTGCGTTTATTCGTTACCGGTTCACAAGAGTTGTGAAGCACCAGCGCGTCTTAGTAGTACGACGCACCGGTGCATGTTATGATGATAAGCGCACCAGACGGTATAAAGTTCCTTTTTTTTATGTAAGATCATAATAAAATAATGATAATTCTAAAGTACATGAATTTATTTTCATTATTTTCTAAACTTTATTATGTTACAAAAATTCGTATTATTTTAGATTTGTTATTTTACAATTATTTGAAAATTTGCAAATTTAAATATTTTAATAAAATCATTTCACATTAATACAATTAAAATTTTGACATTAATAGAATTAAAATTTTACAAATATTTTACATACAATTACAATTAAAATTAAAATTACAATTACAATTACAATTTTAATTTTACATATAATTACATTTACAATTTTACATAGAATTACATTTACAATTACAATTACAATTTTACAAATATTTTACAAACAATTCAATTAAAATTACAATTACAATTTTAGAATTTTACATAGAATTACATTTACAAATTTACATAGAATTACATTTACATTTACAATTACAATTTTAAAAATATTTTACATACAATTCAATTAAAATTACAATTACAATTTTAGAATTTTACATAGAATTACATTTACAAATTTACATAGAATTACATTTACATTTACAATTACAATTTTAAAAATATTTTACATACAATTCAATTAAAATTACAATTACAAATACAATTACAATTTTAGAATTTTACATAGAATTAGAATTACAATTACAATTTTACAAATTTTCATATATACAATTACAATCATTTCACAATAAATTAAATATTACAATTACAATTAAAATTTTACATTAATAAATATTTTACATACAACAGTTAAAATTACAATTAGTACAAAAACAAATACAATTTTACATACAATTAAAATTTCAATTTCAATTACAATCACGACATAATATTTAATAAATATCATGGTCATTTAATATTAAATTAATTAATAAACATCATCACAATCATGATAACCATCGTACAAACATCATATTCGACTAAAAAACACATTCAAACATCAAATTAACATTATATATTAACATCATCACAACACAAACATCAAATATACATCTCATGTCAAATAAATCATGTTATCACATATACAGATCTATCTGCAAGCTAAACATTAAATGAACATATGTAACATGACCTAACAATATGCGCCACAACATGATGATCACCAACATGTAACTTAAGTACAACTGGAACCTGAACATAAAATACATGGACCATATATATATACAACTGTAATATAAATGTCATGGATCAATTGGTGGTAGTATAACAACACCAATAGCAGTACAGGTGGAAGCTTGCTCAGTAAAGGGTGCAGCCTCGACGATCGATGCTCAAGCCTGCTCATGATCATGATCACTAGTACTGATGGATGCATCGACAGCTAGTGGTAGTACGACATCAATATAAGCAGTAGTAGTGGAGGCATGTTCAGTCAACATTGCAGCCTCGATGGTCGATGGTCCAGGCGCGTGCTCATGATCATAACTAGTACTGATGGATGTTGTAGGCTGTTGACTAGACGTGGCCAATGGTCCAGCCTCATCTCCATGATGATTGCTGCTAGATGCTGCTAGTGGAGCCTCATGCTCATCAGGCGTGGCGTGAGGTGAATGATCATGAGATGCATGTGAGTCACTGCTCGCAAACTGTCCATCACGTGCCGTGGCTCGACTATGCCTATAGCTATGGACAGTCCTCCTCAGTCGTGCAACAACTTTCGTAGCTCCTACGACATGCTGCATCAGGCCGTACATGTCATGCGGGATGCCTCTCCACATTAGTAACAACCTATCATCAGCCAGTATGTCTCTGTAATGAGCGAGCCTGATGTCCGCATCAATGATCAATGCACAAAGTTGGTTGCCCAACTCCATCCTATATCTAGTCTCAGGTCAACCGTGCCTAGAAAAAGGCGGTACTGGTGCACCATAAGTAGGAGCATGTCTCTCTGTTGCACTGGCCTCATCCTGATCATGATCATCCTCGGCATCGGCCATGTCCTGATCGTCATCAGGATCCACACCTCGATCATGTGGTGGATCCAGCATCTCCTCTCCATCAAAAGAGTCAATGTCTGCAAAATATATACAAGTACACAACAATAATTAGACAATTTTATTACAAAATTTAATAAAAACAAGTTAAAGAACATGTTAGAAAAAATATAAATAAAATAGTAATATTACCTCTATCATCTGGCAGCTCATCATCTGTGAAGAGGATGTTGGGACACCCTCGCCAATATAATCCAGCATAAGGACATGAGACCATAATGAATGGATGCAGCTCATCAACACTGGCTAGTAAGTCCAATGCATCATGCGATATCCTGGCTAGAAACATAGTGTCTCCCCTCTTGGGCATCATCTGCCCCCACATATGCATCCGGGCCTCGAACATCGGCCTACGAGGCTGTCGAACAAAACTAGGTCCCATCTCTGGAAACCTCTCAAAAAATAAACAAAATAGCTCTGAAGTAAAAGGGAAGTTGACCCTCCCTTGTGCATGAGCATGACATCTATCTAAGGCCGTACAAAATTGTCGCAAAAAAAATGGCAGACCACCTGAGAAGTCGTGGCTATTGTACTAAAGAATCAACATAATATATAAGTGAGCAACTAATGCATTTCCCTTCACTAGTGTTGTGTGAAATGGTTGAAATGAGAAGTGAGAGGTGTTAGTATGAATCTTTCATTTAAAAGATCACTTAGCTACACATAACAAATAGCCCTAACATCGATTATGGCTGCAAAATATCTTTAAATTTGCTGCATAATATTAGATCTAAGCATAAAAGACATTAAGCAGATAAAATGTGAAATGGCTCCATGCATCCAATGAACAAGACAAGAACAATGTATAAAAATAATCTTATATTATATTAAAGAATGGGGCACCTGAGAGGAAAACAAGAAAGGTGTTTTCTAGTTCTCCTCAGTGGGATGGGTTCTTGGAAGTCCTCAGTGTTTCAGATCTATGATTCCTCTCTCTTGCTAATGTGGAAAACCCAAATAAACATAGAACTCAATGGGAGTTCATAAAACAAAAATGGAAAAAGGTGACCAAGAGTAGATCTAGTGTGATCTAATGCAATGGAGGTGAATAATAAATGGGGAAAACCCTTCTATTTATAACAAAATATTGGGGTGTTCTAGAACTCGGTGCATGAATAAAATATTATTAATCAAATTCTAGAATCACCCTTTAGGAATATTTTACTATATTTGTTGGAGGGAAAAGGTCTTTTGACTTGGGTCAATTCCTTTATTTATAAACAATAAATAAATAAATGATTTATTTATTATTTTAGGGAGATGGTGGGAATATAATTAAATAAATAATGATTTATTTAATTATTTTAAAATGATTTAGTCAAATTTAACTAGGAATATTATTTAAATAATGATTTAAATAACTTATTCCTAGGAAATAATTAAATAAATAATGATTTATTTAATTAATTTCCTTGTTTTGGGTTAAATATGACCAGGAAATATAGACAAATGTTATTTTATATGGTGAAAGCAATTTTACTTAGGGTAAAATTGGTCTTACATGGTGTACTTGGGTTCATCTAATGATAATAGGTTAGATGACCAAAAAATGGTGTAATAGATTGCCCCCCAACGTACGAGTGTTAGGAGCAAATTGTATGACTGAAGTACGTTGTAAGAACTCAATCACTAGACGGCAAGAGGGAAGTGAGAGAGAGGAATGTAAGGTAGTCTAAAATGTTAAAGGACTAGACCCTGAGGAGATGAGACTTACAAGTGCAACAAGTCTCTAGTTTATGAAGTGGTACCTTTGCTAAAGGCGGCGGGGGAGGCATACCTATGCTCGCCGAGACAATAGTACAAACAATAAGGCGCCCGGAAAACCATAGAATGCAAACATGTGCTGGCCTAAACATGAGCCAGATAAACAAAAATGATGAATCCCACATACATGCCATGCCTGGAATAATCATCAGGACTTATCCAATAATGTTTTAGTACGTGAGATACAAATACACCCAAATGCCCCCTACACACGGTGAAGGGCTCACAGAATCTAACAGAGACATGTAGATCGAAGAGGCGCTGCAAGCGACTGAGGCTGATATCATCAAATAGGAGGCACTGCATTGAGGGTTGAAAGGAAGAAGTCATCCGGGCATGTGGGGGGTTACCTGCAGGGCCACCCCCTCATGAGGGTTGAGACATCTCACACACACCCAGGAATCACCAATAGATACTACTGCATTACTATACCATCAAGTGTATAGATCACGATCATGTTGAAAAGAGCTCGAACCAAGGTACACTGCCCCCCGAGACTTGGCTTCTGGGGTAAATAAGCTGATGTTGACAGAAGTAGGTCCGCCATAGGTGAAGCAAGAAGGTAACCCCAACTAAGGCACGAGAGCAAATAGTAGAGTGACTCACAAACAAAAACTAATGATGATGATGAAATAGGTGATAGATCCAACGGGGACCATAAAAATCATGAGTACAAAATGGTATCTCATGACAGAAATTGTCACGAACAGAAATTAGTATGGAGGCAAAGTGGTGCTCCCAATGAAATGTGTTGTAAGTGAGAAAATCCAGTTTTGAAGAGAGGTCAAGCAAGACTTCGTGGACAGCAGGTGTCCTGGTGAAGTAGCAAAAATGCGAAAACAAACAAATGCTGGCTATCTAAAAGAAAAGGAAACAAGCATTTTGAATGGGAAATGCTATGGGTAATATCTCTTAAGATAGAGTGCATTGTGGGGATTAGGAAGGATATGGCCTTTAAAGTCTTGTAGAATGTATGCCCCCCTACCAAGGTCTTTACTGATAATGTAAGGACCGAGCCATAATGAGTCGAACTTCCCATGACCAAGGGTATCATGGGCCTGGTCATATACTAGAACAAGGTCACCTTCATGAAATTGGCGAGGGTGTATTTTACGGTCATACTGAGCTTTGGTGTGCCTTTTGGCCGCTTCAAGAGTTTGCAAGGCAACACGATGGTCTTCGGAGGTGCGCTCAAGCATGATAATTCGTTGTTCTAGAGGTTGGGTATCAGGGAGGAGTTCGACGGCCAAGTGAAGGGAAGGGATTTCACACTCGATTGGTAAGACTGCCTCCTCACTGAAGACAAGGTGGAAAGGAGTGAAACCGGTGGTGGTTTTAACAGAAGTACGATAAGCCCACAAAGTAGGGAAGAGCATGAGATGCCAATTGTTTTTATGCTTATTCACCATTCTTTGAAGCATGGTCTTGAGAATTTTGTTGACCGCTTCAACTTGGCCATAACCTTGGGGGTAATAGGAAGATGAATATTGGTGCTCAAAACCCAGGAGTGAGGATAGCTCATGCCAGATCTCATCTTCAAAATGTCGGCCATGATCAGAGAATAATTGTTTGGGAACTCCGAATTGAGCGATGACATGGTTAAAGAAAAAGAGGGCTGCGGTGGTTGCCGTATTGTTGAATGTTGGCATATCTTTGGCCCATTTAGTGAAATAATCAACCGCCACGATCATATATTTGTGGTTACCGGCAGATGGAGGTCGACATTCCATAAATTCAATGGCCCATTTGCAAAAAGGGCCAGCTGTGATGACAGGATGGAGGGGAGTGGGTGGAGTTCGCACCTTGGGGGCAAAATGTTGGCAATTAGAACAATGTTTGACTGCTTCAATGCAATCACTGAAGAAAAAAGGCCAAAAATAAATAGCGTGCATGATTTTTTGGGTGGTGGCGAGGCTAGAGAGGTGGCCACCACAAGCACCACTATGACAGGCATTAAGGACATGTTCAGCTTAAGCATGTGTGAGGCAACGACGAAGGACAATATATACTCCACGACGATAAAGGTCGTCGCCGATTAGAAGGTAGCGAGAGGCTTGGTGTCGGATACGTCGTCGAGCATCACGATCAAGATGAATGGAAAACTTTTGGGTTCGCAAGTAAGGATATCCCCGTACCAAGGGTCATCGGTGGTGATGGCAAATAAATGTTCATCGGGAAGAGCATCATTAATTGGAGTGTCTTGCGCCCCGGTAGGAAAATCAGAAATGAGTTCAGCGAGGGCTAAACCTTTCTTACTTTTTAGGGTGACAAATTCGAGGTCGAACTCCTGGAGGATAACGACCCAACGGGCGTACTTCCCACTGAGGATGCGTCGACTCAATAGGAAAGCCATGGGGTTGGAATCAGTCACAACCTTGGTGGAACGCATGAGGATATAATGACGTAGTTTTTGGACCGAGAACATAACGGCTAGTGCTAATTTTTCTTCATGTGAGTAGGACACGGGTGGACCAGCAAGGTTTTTATTGACATAATAAATCACATGTTCGATGCTGCTATCATCTTCTTGGATAAGGACACCAGCAACCGAATGGGTGGAAGAAGAGATGTAAAGGATGAAATCTTGGTCAAAGTCAAGATGACGGATCAAGGGGGCAGAGGCGAGAGCATGTTTGAGGGCATCAAAAGACTCTTGAGCGTAGGTATCCCAGACAAAAGAGGTGTGAGAGCAAAGAAGTCGAAGGAAACCATGCGCGGTAGTAGCATAGTCAGGAACAAATAGGTGAAGAAAATTAGATTTGCCTTGGAGACTTTGTAGCTGTCGTAAGGTACGAGGGATAGGAAGTTCAAGGATGGCTTGAACTTTCAAAGGGTCGAGAGTTATCCCGTCTTTAGATATTATGAAGCTGAGGAGACGATCGGCAGGAACACAGAAGACACATTTCAAAGGGTTAAGATGGATATTATACTTGCGACATCAGAGTAAAATGGTACGCAGGTCATGTAGGTGTTGTACCCGATGTTTAGAATGCGCAGTAAGGTAGTCTAAATAGGCAAGGATAATATGAGCTAATTCATGGAAACAATAAGACATGGCCTGTTGGAAAGTGGCACCGGCGTTTTTAAGACCAAATAGCATGACTCGGTATGAAAAAGTGCCCCACGGACTAATGAATGCAGTTTTAAGTTGATCAACACGACAGATAATGATTTGGTTGTATCCTGAGAATCCATCCATAAAGGATAAAACCTCATGCCCCACACACTCATCAATGATTTGGTCAATAAATGGTGTGGGGAAGTTGTCTTTGGGGCAAGCTTTGTTCAGATCGTGAAAGTCGGTGCAAACACGAATGGTGCCTTGTTTTTTGAGAACGGGAACTGGGTTGGATACCCACGTGGTGTATTCAATGGGGTAAATGAAACCAGCCTGCCGAAGCTTATCAATTTCAGCTTTGATGGCTTCATGTGGGGATGGATGAATGGGTCTCAACTTTTGACAGGCCGGAGTGGCATCAGGCCATGTGTCGATGTGGTGTTCGACAATGGCCGGATCGAGTCTGGGCATTTCTGAGTAGGACCAAGCAAAAACATCATGGAATTCTTTGAAGAGTTTGGTGTAGGCTTCAATTTCTTCCGGAGTGCATTGAGCACCCATGGTGATATGTTCTTCGATACTTGGTTTGACAGAAATATCTATTTTGATGGTAGGAGAGATGTTAGCCATATTGCTGTCATCGAAAGCGTCAGGTGTAGGGATGGGGTTTTTGAACCAATCAAATTTATTGGGAATGAAGTCTTTGGATTCGAGAGCATATTGTTCATGTGATTGATGTGGTAGGAACTATGCACGATGGTGCATATTGTCCCACGGAAAGTCGGGTTCGGTCATGGCTTCCATGATATCTTCGTTGGACTGGAAGATGGGAAGAGTGGATGGCATAGGATGACCTGAAGAGGTAGAAATATGAGATATCTGATTTTGAGAGGAAAGGCTTAGATTAGTGTCGTTATGAGGGGTGACAGCGCAGTCGGCCGAAGAGTGGGTAGGTGAAACAACGGGGGAAGGTACTAAGGGGTCGATTTTCAGGGAGCGAGGTGATGAGGAAAGGTAGGAAATAGTGGTTGAAGGTTCGGTAATTTTAGTATCAGAATGAGAAATGGTAATAGGGGTAGACGCGTGGTTGGGGGTTAAAAAAGGAGGACAGGCAAGCGCAGCTTCGAATTGGCGGTATGCGGCCAAAGAAGCACGATACTCGTCAAGGCGGGGGCAAAGGTGGCTATAATGCCCATGGAAATCGCATAAAGAACAAGGGTGATTGGTGCATAAGTTTTTAAGTTTTGGAAGGGATCCGGGGAGGGTGACATGGACCGTGGGGATATCGGATTCGAAAAACGTTTCATTGATCACAGTTTTGAGGTGTGGTAATTCGGGACAGGTATGGGTGGCATGGCCGACAACATTGCACAAGGCACACTGGATGGGATGCTTTGGAAGGCGAGGAGGGGTATAGTTTGTTAGGGCAACCTTGTCCTTCGGTGCCCCCCTGCGAGATTTGCTATTGTTACCTGACATGGTCGTAACGGGAGGAGGTGTTGGATGAGGTGACTGAGGTGCCGGAGTAGCAGTAGAGGTCATGGGTATTGGTTGAACCCGGTTCAAAGCAAGATATGGCTTGGGATGACCAAGTAGGGTAGGGGCAGGGGGGCTTAGATACCAGACGGGTATTCCCAAGGTCAAGTTGGGTAGGGAGAGGGTAGCCAAGATAGGGACAGAAGAAGCTCCGAGAGGGGGAGTGAGGAAAGGAATCTGACCAGCAGGAAAATGGCCAGGAGGAATGGGGCTGAGGGGGTTAAAATCGGGTGGAATGGAATCAGTAGGGTAGAGGGGTGTGTGGGGATTATTTGGGGAAGGAGATTCTAAAGGAAGAAGGCTAGTTAGTGGGGGTGAAGGGCTAGGAGCTGGTGGAGTTGGGGGAGGTTGATGTTGCTGACTAGCCAAAGTGGGTTGTGTAAGGTCAGCCCAAGATGATTGCATCATGTAAACGTTCGCCAGGCTAGGATTTGATACGGTAGGAGGGTCTAGAAAGGTTCCAAGCAAGGAGGAGTCTTTATAGATGCCAGGGGAAAGACTAGGCAAAGAATTAGTGATAGCAGAAATAGAGGACTTAGGGGAAGTCTGAGATTTGGGTTCATGATATGTTAACTAGTCGATGGTGATGATTTTTCCGTTATCAGGGAAAAACATCTTGTGGTGGACTGCATATGGGATGGTCGACATGGAATAGGTGTAACTACGCCCCAAAAGAATGTTGTAGTTGAGAGGGGCGTCAATAAATTCAATGTCGACACTAACAGTCTTGCCTGCAAGGGTAATAGGAAAGTTACAGAAAAGGCCAATGGGCTGGGAGGCATGGCCATCCCATGCACGAAGGGTGATAGTGGAAGGAGCCAGCTCAGGAGATCCAAGTTGGTGCCAAACCGATGCGTACATTACACAAGTAGAGGCCCCCTCATCAATAATGCATTGAGCAATAATGGCATTTCAGATTTTAACCGAGATTTGGAAAGCAACAGAAGCAGGAAGAGGGAGATGATCTGACTGACGGGCATCGAAAATAATTAACTGGTCATCAGTAGGGTCAATAGCACCCATGGTAGATAGTAGAGCCTTTTTCTGAGAAGGACATGACTGGAGGAGTTCCAGTGTTGAAATGGTGGCAAGAAATTGTGCCAGATCATCTACTATGCCGTATGAATGGGAAATTCGACCAAAGGCAGCATTGCAGCATAAGGGGCCCCTGGGAATGGGGGTATGAATCGCAGCTGTGGGTGGAGGAATCAGCAAGGGACCATTGTGTGTCGATAGAGGCTCTATAGGACCTGAGGAGGGAAACTTGGGGATAAAAGGAACATGAGGGTTGGAGTACTGACCAGACCAAGTTTGAAGGTGAAGATTGGAAGTGAGAGGTTGGTCAGAGGCCATCATGAGAATATGGTGATCAGAGGAACCAGAATGAGAAGGTTGAGTGGGTACCGGGTCATGAGGATCTAGTGTGATCTAATGCAATGGAGGTGACTAATGAATGGGGAAAACCCTTCTATTTATAACAAAATATTGGGGTGTTCTAGAACTCAGTGCATGAATAAAATATTATTAATCAAATTCTAGAATCACCCTTTAGGAATATTTTATTATATTTGTTGGAGGGAAAAGGATTTTTGACTTGGGTCAATTCCTTTATTTATAAATAACAAATAAATAAATGATTTATTTTTTATTTTAGGGAAATGATGGGAATATAATTAAATAAATAATGGTTTATTTAATTGTTTAAAAATGATTTAGTCAAATTTAACTAGGAATAGCATTTAAATAATGATTTAAATAACTTATTCTTAGGAAATAATCAAATAAATAATGATTTATTTAATTAATTTCCTTGTTTTGGGTTAAATATGACCAAGAAATATAGACAAATGTTATTTCATATGGTGAAAGCAATTTTACTTAGGGTAAAATTGGTCTTACATGGTGTACTTGGGTTCATCTAATGATAATAGGTTAGATGACCAAAAAATGGTGTAACAAGAGGCACTACACATCCTATCTACCAAATGCACCTATATGTAACTGACCTCCAGGTACCTAAAACTCTGAAGGAGATAGTACATGTGCTCCAATGTATCTCTGGGGTTAAACTAACTGACTCCTTGCTACACAACCAGCTAGCATGTCTGGGAAGGAGGGAAAATCCATCCCTCTCCTTGATAGTCCTGGAATAGAATAAATACCTCCTCAGTGGGTGTGTACCACTGGTCAGGACCAACTTGGAAAGCCTGTCGGTGGGCATTCCACCTGCGGATAAGATATCTCAAAAACACACTATGGGCCTTTAGGGAAGTAGCCTCCTCATAGAACTTGAGGAGGCCTACCTGCCTAAGGATCCCCTGGGTATCTGTTATAATAGGGCGAGGGTATGCATCTCTCTCCCTCTCTCGGGCCTCCCATTGGCGAATCATGTCATACTGGTCAACCTGTTGTTGTTGTTGTTCCTCCTCTTCTCTCTGAATCATTGACATATTAAATAATTTTTTTTATTAAAACAGACATGTATTTAGGAATATACATATATTTTTTTTTTTGAAAAAAAAAAAACAAACAGACCAGTCAGTGCGCCACAAAAACCGTCATGCACCGATGGCAGTGTGGCTAAAGTTTGTAGCGCACCGGTGTCGGTGCCCCTAATGAAATACAACGCACCGGCCTTAGTGCAGCTATCTATTTTTCAAGCACCGTTGACTATATCTAAGTTCAGAATAGCAGTGTGTTGACTGAAATATACACCGCGGAGCGTATATTCATGTCAGCACACTGACTTCATGACAATTACATAGTCGATGGTGCGGTATATTACCCGGCTGCGCCGTTAACCCTCTCGAAATGCAGAATAAGGTGCGCTGACATACACCGGGGCAGATAATTTCATCAACGCACCGCACTAGGATTCCCATGGTCAACGGTGCACCTGGATAAATGAGTGCACCGCATTTTATTTTATTTTAATTTTAAATTATGTGGGGCGCCTTTCAGAACTACCCTGTAAATAGTGTGGATGCCGTTAGCACCGGTGGCGGTGCGACCTGTAAATTTTACAGGCAGCATCGCTATCTGGTGCGAAATGAACTGCTAAGGCGCACCACATGACAAATTTTTTTTTCTTTTTTAATGGTTATTTTTAAGGTTATTTCAAATTCTAATCTGCTAAAAGGCTTAATTATGAAAAACTAGAAAAATACATGTACATTTCACCATCAAGGAGGCATATTGGATGTAAAATTTTCAAAAGAAAATTTGACCACCATTTTTCAAAATTCAAGCTGGATATTGGTGGCCAATACAGAGCACCAGTACATGCAATGGGTGCAATGAGAGCACCAATGTCAGGGTGGCTCAGAGAAGGGGTAATGACACCGGTGCTCGAGAGCTCTGGAGCATTGAGGAAAGTGAAAAACACGATTTTTTGGCCGTAATTTCTTTTTTTATTTAACCCTGTTTCGGTGCGTGGGGTTTTATAAGCACACTGGTACGCTTTCTCAAAACCACACCGAATGGTGTCGGATTTGGCGCATTGTTAATAATGCACCGGGGCGGTTCCCTAACACCGCACTAGGATGTTTCAGTTTTGGCGCGATGTTTTGATGATGCACCGAGGCGGAATATTCGTAAAGCACCGGTGCGGAATAGTCTTAAAGCACCGATTTTTTGGCCTTAATTTTTTTTTTTTAACGTTATTTCGGTGCATGAGTTTTGTAGGCACACCGGTGCTCTTGGATAAGAATGCACTGGCACATTTCTGTTTTGGCGCGGTGTTTTATGATGCACCAGCGTGGAAGAGTACTGAAGCACCGGTGCATGACCGTAATAGGATGCCTTAGGCAGGTCTGTACATCGCGTATGCTGTCTGGTGTGCCAATGTTTTATGCGCACCGGTACTTTATATGGTAGAGCACGCACCGGTAATTAAGAGCTTAGGAGCACTGGAAAATGAAAAATACGATTTTTTTGCCGTAATTTTTTTTTTTTTAATTTAACCCTTTACTGGTGCCCGTGGTTTATAGGCGCACCGATTCTGTTTCTTACAAACGCACCAGTCAGTTTGTGTTTTGGCACATTTTTTTATGATGCATAGGTGTGGTTTCTTTCTACCACACTAGGTGGTTTTGGTTTTGGCGTGGTGTTTTATAATGCACTGGTGCGGAAGAGTTGTGACGCACCGGTACTATAGAATAATACAACGCACCGAGCGGGTGTGTACGGAGTGCACGGTGTCTGGTGTGCCAATTTTTTTTTGCATACTGGTTCTTTTGGTATTCCAAAGCACCAGGGCGACATTTAATGATAAGCTCACTGAGTGGAAAACATCCACAAAACCCTCCGCCCACCAACCTCCTCTAGCAACCTCTGCTAGAAACAAATGTATGGGGTATTTTTCTATGGGGTTCCTCAAAAACATCCGCTAGAGGGTCTTTTCCTTATAGTGGTCTATAACATCAAGGTGTAACAACATAGCTCGCTGTAACATGATACCCTTAAATGCTCCTGTGTACCTCATGCTCAGGATCTTTGGTGCTACAAGTGACATCTGGAAAGACAACACAAAGACCATAGTTCTTCTACAAACATTTATCCTCGATTAGTCATAAAAAAGGCATGATCTATCATAATAATTGATGAAATGGTAGAGTAATGAAAATAAGGTGAAACGGCACAAGTTGGGATAGAAAGGCAGGAAAAAGAGGCAAAGATAGTCCCATTGGTTATAGTCATGAGGCAAAATAGGGAAAACAAATGTAGGAAAAGTGTGCAAAACTGGCACCCAACATCTCCCCCCAATTGAAACACTTGCATGTCCTCATGCAAACTCATCTCCCATGGGAATATCTCCGGTGTAGGTCAGTGAGATCATAGGCGCTAGCTGTATCTTCGTCTGCAGACCTGTACCCTTTTTTGGCTAGCAACTGTTGTACCTAGGACTCTAACTCATACTTACTTAACTCATAATCAATCTGATAATCCTTAATTGGCAGCCAGATCAAAGGAAACTTGAATCTCAATCCAAGACAAAAGGCACCAAGGGATTGTATGATCTATGCATATGCTGGTACATGTGTAACAACCACCATGAAATTCTGGAATGAGAATGGGTCCCCCTTTAGTAGCTCAGCATTACTGGATTCCGTGTGTTTCAAGCATCTAGTCAAAGCTCGAATTTTCATCATTGCAAACTAATTGAGGTAGAAGTTCACAATTCTTCTTCTATAAGTAGCATCTGGTTCCTTAATCCAAGGGGTACTCAACATTTTCCTGAATTCTTGCCTTAACTCGGCGGCCCGTCCCGGTTATGCCCAAACTCATAATGCCATCTTCTCCTCATTAGTGTCCATAGATCTGATGTCCAAATTCCATTCAATTTGATTCTTCATGAAGGACACAAAATCTCTCAACTAAAGATCCCCCATATAGGAGAACAATGTCACAACCATCTGCATACTCACATGCTCACAAATGATGTTGTGTAAGAATAGCTCACACAATAGGCTTTGCTCATCAAAATCGGAAGCACGGAAAACATCTAAAAATGTTCGAGTGGAAAAACATAAATAATGTCTATCCTCCATAATGGCTTTCATCTGGAACAGGAAGTAACATTCCCATATAAAAATAGGATAGGATGGAGAAGGCCGCCTGCAACCCAGAAAATTGAGGGCGAGATCATGAAGTTTTTGCTTGTCTGTGGTAAGATCCTGAACCTGCTACTATAACAGCAGCAATTATTCCTCCTGTTTCTTCACAAATTCCTTCTTCTTATAATTCTCCCATCCTTTCTTCAATTTTTCTTTCATCCATCTTTCATGTAAGGTGTCTATCTCTCTCTGATGTTCTTTTAGTGAAATCATCCCCTCTCCAAGGGAGATTTCTTATTGTTTCCACTATTTAATTTGGAAATTAACAAGATTTTCTCAGAACTCCATCCCGATATGGGACCTGGCGCTCTTCTGCATTCAATATCCACATCAACAATTGGTGTATCAACCTCTGCTGAATGATTTTGTTCCACCTCTGCTGCTGGTTCTTGTGTAACAACAGCTTGCTCGGTGGGTTCTTGTAAGTCATCCCCTTTATTTCCACCTAGAGTAGCCTCTGTGTCCATTGTTGTTTCTTCTACAATAAGGGTGGCCTCCACAGGTTCTTTTGGGTCAGCTTCTAGGTCAATTATTACAAGAGGCTTTTCTTTAACTGCTAGTTCTTGTGTAACAACAGTATCCTCCATAGGTTCTTGTGTAACAGCCTCCTGCCATTCTGATTATGTTTCCATTGGGCTGATGTTTTCTTTACTGACCTTATATTCTGCTGTTGTCGATTCTTAAAAACATGTCATGCATACAGACACTGGAATTTCCTTCCCCTAAGATAATTTTTGGTTTAATTCTTTATTTTCCTTTCTTATATTTTCGAGTTCTAAAATTAGGACATGAGTTTCGTCCTTACTTGATGAGGATGGTTGCTTCTGCTTCTATTGTTAGTATGAATCTTTCGTCGTAAAAGATCACTTTAGCTATGCATAACAAATAGCCCTAACATCGATTATGGCTACAAAATATCTTTAAGTTTGCTGCATAAAGTTAGATCTAAGCATAAAATACATTAAGCAGATAAAAAATAATATGGCTCCATGCATCTAATAGACAAGACAAGAACAATGTATTTAAAAGAATCTTATATTATATTAAAGAATGGGGCACCTGAGAGGAAAACAAGAAAGGTGTTTTCCAGTTCTCCTCAGTGGGATGGGTTCTTGGAAGTCCTCAGTGTTTCAGATCTATGATTCCTCTCTCTTGCTAATGTGGAAAACCCAAACAAACATAGAACTCAATGGGAGTTCACAAAACAAAAAATGAAAAAAGGTGACCAAGAGTAGATCTAGTGTGATCTAATGTAATGGAGGTGACTAATGAATGGGAAAAACCCTTCTATTTATAGCAAAATATTGGGGTGTTCTAGAACTCAGTGCATGAATAAAATATTATTAATCAAATTCTAGAATCACCCTTTAGGAATATTTTATTATATTTGTTGGAGGGAAAAGGATTTTTGACTTGGGTCAATTCCTTTATTTATAAATAACAAATAAATAAATGATTTATTTATTATTTTAGGGAAATGGTGGGGATATAATTAAATAAATAATGGTTTATTTAATTATTTAAAGATGATTTAGTCAAATTTAACTAGGAATAGTATTTAAATAGTGATTTAAATAACTTATTCTTAGGAAATAATCAAATAAATAATGATTTATTCAATTGATTTCCTTGTTTTGGGTTAAATATGACCAAGAAATATAGACAAATGTTATTTTACATGGTGAAAGCAATTTTACTTAGGGTAAAATTGGTCTTACATGGTGTACTTGGGTTCATCTAATAATAATAGGTTAGATGACCAAAAAAATGGTGTAACAGATTGCCACCCAACGTACGAGTGTTAGGAGAAAATCGTATGACCGAAGTACGTTGTAAGAACTAAATCACTAGACAGCAAGATGGAAGTGAGAGAGAGGAATGTAAGCTAATCTAAAGTGTTAGAGGACTAGACCCTGAGGAGACGAGACTTACAGGTGCAACAAGTCTCAAGTTTATGAAATGGTACCACTGTGAAAGGTGGCGGGAGAGTCATACCTATGCCCGCCGAGACAATAGTACAAAAAATAAGCCGCCCGGAAAACCACAGAACACAATAATGGAACAGGTGTTGGCCTAAACATGAGCTAGAGAAATAGAATGATGAATCCCACATACATGTGATGCCTGGAATAATCGTCAGGACTTATACAATAATAGTTTAGTACATGAGATACAAATATACCCAAATTCCCCCTACACATGGGGAAGGGTTCACAAAAGCTTATTGATACAAGCAAATCAAAGAGGCACTGCAAGCGGCTGAGACTGATATCATCACGTATGAGGAGCTGCATGAAGGGCTGCAATGAAGAATTCATCCGGGCATGTGGGGGCCTACCTGCAGGGCCACCCCCTCATTAGGGTTGAGCCGTCTCACACACACCCTGGAATCACCAATAGCTGTGGCGGCATCGCTGAACCATCAAGTGTATAGATCACGATCAGGCTGAAAGGAGTTCAGACCAAGATACAGTGCCCCCTAGACCTGGCTTCTAGAGAAAATAATAGAGCGGCTAATAGACGGACACTGATGATGATGATGAAATGATTGAAAGATCTAACAGGGATCATAAAAAATCATGAGTACAAAAAGGTATCTCATGACGGAAATTTTCACAAACAGAAATGAATATAGGGGAAAAGTGGTGCCTCTCAATGAGATGTGTTGTAAGTGAGAAAATCTGGTTTTGAAGAGAGGTGAAGCAAGACTTCGTGGACAGCAGGTGTCCTAGTGAAGTAGAAAAAATGCGAAAACAAACAGATGCTGGCTATCTAAAAGAAAAGGAAACAAGAATTTCGAGTGGGAAATGCTATGGGTAATATTTCTTAAGATAGAGTGCATTGCGGGGATCAGGAAGGATATGGCCTTCAAAGTCTTGTAGAATGTATGCCCCCTTACCAAGGTCTTTACTGATGATGTAAGGACCGAGCCATAATGAGTCGAACTTCCCATGACCAAGGGTATCATGGGCCTGGTCATATACTAGAACAAGGTCACCTTCATGAAATTGGTGAGGGTGTATTTTACGGTCATACTGAGCTTTGGTGCACTTTTTGGCCGCTTCAAGAGTTTGCAAGGCAACACGACAGTCTTCGGAGGCGCACTCAAGCATGATAAGTCACTGTTCTAGAGGTTGGGTATTAGGGAGGAGTTTGACAGCCAAGTGAAGGGAAGGGATTTCACACTCGATTGGTAAGACTACCTCCTCACTGAAGACAAGGTGGAAAGGAGTGAAACCAATGGCAGTTTTAACAGAAGTACGATAAGCCCACAAAGTAGGGAAGAGCATAAGATGCCAATTTTTTTTATTCTTATTCACCATGCGTTGAAGCATGGTCTTAAGAATTTTGTTGATTGCTTCAACTTGGCCATTACCTTGGGGGTAATAGGAAGATGAATATTGGTGCTCAAAACCCAGGAGTGAGGATAGCTCATGCCAGATCTCATCTTCAAAATGTCGGCCATGATCAGAGACAAATTGTTTGGGAACTCCTTATCTATTTATCCTTTGATCAGTTCT